>JAMAGY010000087.1:0-40227 GCA_023626415.1 Penicillium sp. S1701
AAAATAAAAAGATAAAAAAGAAAAAAGCTAAAAAGATTAATAAAATAGTAAAAATAAAATAATCTCTAAATTATATTTATAAAAAAAGTATAATTAAATTATTAATAAATATCTCTATCTATACTATTTATATTTAAATTTATATATTTAATTAAATAAAATACTTAATATTAGAAAAAGAGATAATCTTAGAATAAATAAATTATATTATTAAAATTATAGAATATAAAATAATACTAAAAATATCTTAAATTAATACTAAAATCTACTAATTCTGAGTATATATATCTATAAGTTTTATTATCTTCTTAATTAATATTATGATACGTGAGTCATAAGGTTAAAGAAGGTTGATTTTTTCTAAGGTAGGCTATAAAGGCATATGTACGGGAGGCGTCGGGCGGTACTGCCGTACCTGTCTGCCTGGCAGAGAACGTGACTAATCTGGGTCCTGTTCTCTTAATATACTATATTATTACTAAAGTAATATCTTTATAGAAAAATCTGATTATATCTATTTAGAGATTATAACTATTATTATAAATCTTAAAATAGTAAAAAAAATTAATATTATTTCTATTTTAATCTATAATAATATTAATATATTTTTGCTAATAAATTACTTCAGAATAAGTAATCCTAGTCTTAATATTATAGATCTCTTTATTATAACTATATCTTTAGTCTAATAAAGTATCTTAATTAAGATTTATATATTTCTAAATATTAATATAGAAATCTATATTAATTAATAGATAAATTAATATTAAAGAAAATTATTTATAATTCTATATTATAATTAAGATATTTTTAATAAAATCTAAACTTAGATTTTTAGATAAAATAAAATAATACTATCTTTTTAGATAATTTTTAGTTTTTCTAAAATCTTAATTTTTTTAATATTTTTTCTTATATTATAATTCTTTATATCTAAAAAATATAAATATTAATAGATAAAGAATAATAAATCTCTTTATTTTTATTTTTATTTTTCTTTTTTTTTTCTTATCTTTATCTTTATCTTTTTTCTTAAAACTCTTTATTTCTGAGCTTAGCTCTTCTTTAATACTTTTATCTTACTATTAGACAGATTTTCTTATATTATCTAGTCTAAGATATACTTAATTTAGAAAAAGAAATAGCTATTTTTATAATATAATAGAGTTTCTAGATTCTTTTTCTCTTAGAAGAGTTTTTAGCTAGTTTTTATTTTTAATTAATTAAATAAAATTTTTTCTTATTATAAAAAATAAAGTTTTTCTTAATAGTTTCTGAGATTTTTTCTTATTTAAGTTTTTTAGTTTTTTCTTATCTGTTAATAGACTCTTTATTTTTTTAGTCTATTTTTAACTTCTTTTTAATTTTTTTTAATACTCTTTAAATATTATTTTAATCTAAGTCTTTTTTATCTAAAGAATTCTATTTTTATTTTCTTTAATAGTTTCTAGATTTTTTCTTATAATAAGTTTTTTAATTTTTTTTTATCTTATCTTATATTAGATTTCTGATTTAAATTATTTTCTTATAGATTTTAAGAGTTATAGTCTAGCTTAACTATTACTTAAAGAATTATATCTCTTTAATAGTAAATATCTAAGATTAGATTTTATTAAAAGAAAAGATAATTATTATAGAGCTTATATTAAAGAGAATAAGCTTTAGTTAGAAATAATTATCTTAATTTATATTTTTTTTAGTAATTTAATCTTATTTTAGTTATATTATTAATTTATATTTGATTTATATCTAATCTATATAATAGTCAGGATAAATAACTTAATATAAAATTCCTATTATTCTTAAGATTTTCTTAAGAATTAGTCTCTGTTATTATTAATAATTATTAGTTAATTCTCTTTTTCTTTAATTATTATCTGAAGTCTTGCCTAGTCACAGGTCTCTAGCCTGTTCCTTAGTGTTTGCCATTACAGGTAGGCTATAAGGGCATATGTATAGGAGGTGTCGGGCGGTACTGCCGTACCTGTCTGCCTAGCAGAGAACGTGACTAATCTGGGTCCTGTTCTCTCACTATTCTTATTAATTCAAGAGATAATAAATATTAATCTGAGATAATATTATTATTTAAATACTAGTAATCTATATAAAGTTAAAGATCTCTATTCTTTTTATCTATAAAGATAATCAGATATCTAGCTAATAATATTAATTTCTAGATATATCTCTTTCTAAGATTTCTTTCAATATATTCTTTTAAAGTATCTAACTCTAAGAGTGATAACTAATAGATTAGCTTAGAGATTTGTTCTTTATCTTTTATTATATGTTAGCTAACTAGTTACTTAACTAGTGATATTAACTAGTAATATATACCTGATTCTATAAATATAGAATTATAAATTACTAAGATATAGCTAGAGATAGTGTTATCTAAGCACTACTAGGTATTTCTTAAGTATTAACTTATATCTATACTATTACTATACTAAGCCTTATATAGGCCTAGATCTTATTAAGTAACTTTAAAGAATATACTAGAAAGAGATACTAAGTAGATTAGTCTAAAGAGCTTCTCTATTTATAAGATATTTATTATAAGAGTATACTATAGAAGTAGAATCTAAAGATATCCTATAGTAACTAATTAAGAATTAATTATAAAGAGCTAAATATATATATACTAAGTATTCTTATATATCTAATTCTTTCTATTATATAGATAGGATTTCTATTCTAATATTAGAATAAGATTCTTATTATACTATTAAGATATTATATAATATCTAACTATATAATAGTTTAGAGTAGTATTACTTAATATAGTGAATTAGAGACTCATTCTAGCTTTTCTTTATATAATTTAATCCTACACTTTGTCCTAGGAATAGTTATAATTCTTCTGTTACTGATTATACTAGTCTTCTGTAATCTACAGGGCTTCGCTGTGTTCTATAATAATATAATCTCTCTTAGCTTTAGTACTTAATTACTATTATTCTATAAAAGTAAGATAAAGTTAACTATTAGTAAGTAAAAGTCTGTTATCTAGTAGTCTTATTAAATATCTTAGATAAGATTTTTAAATTAATTATAGCTAGAAAAATTAATTATATAGTTAAGAAATATATTATTTTCTATAATTTATTTAGATAGTAAAGAGAATATATCTACTAATTATATAGTTTATTTTCTAATTAATTATATCTATATTATTAGTTCATCTAACTAAAATATCTTCTGATATATTTTCTAAAGTAATAATTAATAGATTAATAGATAATACTAGTATTATAGCTATTAGGAATACAATTAATAATAACCTTAGAATATTAGAAAGAGAAAATATAAGAGTAAATAGTTAGATAAAAAAAATTCTTATCTACTTTATTAATCTAAAGAATAATAGTATATAATAGTATATACTAATATCTTTCTTATTAATAAAGTAAAGTTAATTTACTTAGTAGAAAGATATCTAGATCACTATCTTAATCTAGTATTATTATTTAAATAATACTATTCTAAGATAGTAGTAAAAGAATAATAATCTCTCTATATCTTAAAAAGTCTCTTAAATTTAATTTAGGAGATCTCTACTATAGGTATATTAATTATATCTTAGTATTATAGTATCTTAGATATTCCATAAGATATCTATATTCTTCTTAACTATAATTACTAACTATTAGAAAAATACCTAATCTTTTAATACTATCTAAAAAGCTTCTAGTAGCTTAATTAGTAAAGATTTCTGAATAACTATACTAGTAATATTTAAAGCTAAGTATTATCTTAAACTAATAATTATTCAGATAAAAAGAACGATATAAGAGATAGTAATTTATTTATGGATAGATTCTTAAGCTATAATAATATTATTAATAATTACTTAGTATAGTTTAGATAAGAGAAAGCTATCTAAATAGTTATTAATAAAGATATTAGTCTAGAACAGAAAAGACAGATACTTTATAGCTCTTCTAACTAGGCTAGTAAGTATAGAGAAAGAAAGTTATAAAGTATTTACCTATTTTTTAAGAAAAGTTTCTAAAAATAACTATTAATAATAGACAGAAAGATAACAGATTAAATAACTAAATATTATAATACTAGTAGTAATATAATCTTAATCTATACTAATAATAATACTTATCTTAAAGAATATATTAGCGTCTTAGTAGTTATTCTAAACACTATTTAGTAATATCTATCTTAAATAAATATAGATATACTATTATATATTTAGAGAAGCCTAGAGAGATCTTAAGATAGTATTAGAAATAGCTTAAGAAACAGTAATCTAAGTAATACTAGACTAATATCTTATTAAAATCTTTTTTCATAGTTAGATAATACTTTAAGTTTTTTAGAACCTATAAATATCTTTTAGCTAAATATATCTTAGAAGATACTATAAACTATTTTAGAGACTTTCTAATTTCTGTTAGGTAAATTCTACTAGATACTAGCTTATATTAGTATTCAGAAGAATAAACTAGTAAACTAGATAGTGAAGAAAGTAGCTATAGTACTATTTAAATATCTAAATAATACTAATTTATCTATTTATCACTAGTATTACTAACTATAAACAATAGCTAAGTAATAAATTTAATAGAAGATAAAGAAGAAATAAGAATAATACTAAAAAAGATTAAAGATTATAAGAGTAATAAATAGCTAATTAAAGTATCTTATAAGAAGATAGAAGAGTACTAGAAGAATCTTTAGAAAGATATAGTATAAGTTCTTATTTAAATAAGATTAGGAGTTTTTAATCTTAATATATATCTGGAGAATATTAATTAAGCTGATTCTTTCTCCTGTTTATATAGTCTAGAAGTCTATATTTATTATACAGTAATATATATATTCTTTATATACCCTTAACTTAATAATATCTATACTTAACTAAAAACTGAACTAGGATATCTTAGTATTTAGATAGTTATTACTAATAATATATTATTCTTTCTTCCGTTTAGTATTAAAGTTATTAAATTTTTATTAAAAACTAGTCTTCTTAGTTAATTCTAATATATTAAACTAGACACTACTAGACAGAAACTAGTTAAATTAGTGTCTAGCACAGTTACTATCTCTTAAATTATTACTATAAGCAGAGAGATAGTAAGATTTTCTATTATTAAGATATATAAATACTGTGTAAATAGCTCTAGATTAGCTATAGTACAGTCTTCAGACAATTCACAGCACTAAAAACAGCTAGTTCTTACTGTATACAGGAGTTTCAGAAGTGATTAGAGAACTAGGAGGAAGTAAGGACCTAGTAATATAGATATATAATACAGGAGGAGATACAGATACACAGTAATCTAGTAATATAGGCCTCAGTGGTATAGAGGAGTCTCGGGGAGAGCAGAGAGGCAGTAGAGATAAAGTGAAGAGATTTTTTAGGCTAATAAAGAGATAAAGCAGTATGAGCGAGTAGTAGATATATAGTAGCTAGTTTAGACCTTATTTATATAGGAGTTAGTGATTACTGGTGTGGCTGTAGAGGTAGTGTAAATACTCTCTTTCTTTTTAATAATTTTAACTCCTTGCCTTTATTATTTATTCCGTTTGTCTTATTTATCTGTATATATTTCCCCCTTCTAGACAGAGCTTCTGTTTTAGTGAGATTCTGCGCTATTAAGGTGCCGCCACAGTGGCATAGAACCTCCCAGATCGGGCCGACAATTATTCTGGTGGCCTCAGAGGCCTTTGTGTATGTAGAGTGGTTCGGTATACCGCCCTGGTATAGCAGCTATTAAATAAGCTAGATACCGAGTAATTGAGATATTAATTGATTGACTGATCGATACTATATTAAATTAATATAGATCACTTTTAATTATACATTTTTTCTTATATCTATATTAGAATGATTATAGCTAACTATATAGTCTTCTAAGTCTATATACTACCTTTCGTTATCTTAGATAGAAGAGCTATAACTAGGACTATAGTTTAATTCTCTGTTTATCCTATTAATATTACTATAATAAAGGAAGAACACACATATCTCAAGAGAAAGTCCCTAGAACCATATAAGTAAATATACATATGAGTTCTAGAATATACTAGAGAAGAGTAATTTATCTAAATAATTAATTAACATATTTTTTTTTTAGAAATATGATATATGCCTCTATAAATAGTATATAGTTTCTTTTATAATCTATAGAAGCAAAATATAATATATTAGAAGTTTATGTATCTCATGAAAATAAGTCTCCCTCAGTGAAATCAAATTCCTAGGATAACTCATTAACTTAAAGCCCTATAGACTTCTTAATATTATTTGACTAATAGTATTACTTTTAGTATTATATTTGAAAATAAATATCTACATTAAAATAATACTTATTATAAAGAATATTGATATATTTCTGATTTCCTATGAGAAGAAAAGCGTATAATACTATAAGTCTCTGTACTATATATTTTTTGAGTATTACTAATACTACTATAAGTGCTTATAAGATATAAGATTATATTTATTTATTAGTATAATCACTATCTAGATTAAGCTATTATATATTAGTTTTATTGAATTTGTTAAGTAGCTCACTATTAATGTATAGTATAAGCCTTCTATTATAGGCTTTAAATACTAAAACTATAAATATATATCCTTAAAGATCAAGAAATTAATATTATCTATCTTAATACCCTCTCTTTGGGTAGGTAATTAATATTATTTTACTATCTTGGGAAGACAAATTTTCTACTAAATAACTCTGAGATACTAGTCTTTTTATTTTTTTAATATGGTATATGTTAACAGTAGTTAAAAACTAATATCTAATGGTACTATGATAAATATCAATACAAGAGAAACTAAAGATATCTTTTAGTAATAAAATAGTCTTAAAAACTTAACGCTGAGTGTTTACTTGGTTTTACTCTCTATGTATCTGTATAGTACTATGCAATACATTTATTGCTAGTTTGTCTAACTACTAAGATATATTCTAAAATAGGTATACTATTAAAATAGGGGAATAAATAGATATATATAAAGTTCTAAAGATATTCATCAAATATATAGAGTGACTTATAAATAGAAAGATAGTTTAAAAATGAAAACAGACTGAGTAATGGTGTAGTTGAATAGTTCTAAGACTAATTAACTTACTACTTACAGAATTATCTAGCTGAATACTACTTATGATAATATATATTTCAAAGAGAGAATAAAACTAATTATGATTAGAAGTGTCTCTATTTTAGATATATTTAGTCCTGTTAGTTATCTATATCTTTAGATTGAGATATTTACTAAGAGCAGCTATTTAATCTAAGAATATCTTTTAGCTAATGATACTACTATTTCTTACTTAGAAATATAGTAATTAATAAAGTATAAGCATATAAGAGTAATAAAGTAAAGAAAGGTCTAGTAATAGTGATAGAATATAATACCTAGAGGAGCAGTGCTAGGTAAATTCCTAAATCTCTTTTAAGCCATAGAGTTATGTCTGACTAGACTAACTAATTTATTATACAGGAAGAGTTCTTGATATAGGCTGTTTCCACCCCAATAAAGAGACTAAAAAACGATATATATAGGCTCTAGGTTAGCTGTAGCACAGTCTTAAGATAATTTAGATATACTAGAAGAATAGCCCATTACTAGTACTCAGAAGGTATATTAAAGTAAGGATAAGAAGGAAGCCTCGGAAGATGGGAAAGGTCAGAGAGGAAGATTTTAGAGACACTAGACTTCTAGTAATACTAGTATTGGTCACTTATATTGCTAATAATAGATATAGTTATAAATCTGATAATATAGGAGCTTTTACCTTACAGGAGAGCCTTTATAGAGGTGTTAAAAGTATGCACAGCAGATATAGAGAGCTCTTTATAACTAAGTTAGAGAGATATAGTTGTAGGAAGAATAAGTAATTAAAGATATTATTTAAGTATATAATAGTAGATCTATAAGTAAGATTAATCTACTAAAAAGATTAGAAAAGAATTATAGTCTTAGACTTAGTCTAAGTAGATACTTAGAGTAGTAGTAATACAGTTTAGTTATTATAAATAGAGTTCTCTATTCTACTAAATAAAGAATAATATTATTAAATTAGTTACAATTAGTATACTAAATATTATACAGACTTAAGCCTTTAGGAATATCTAGAAATCTAGAGAAAGATATATATTTAAGGAATATAATAAAGCCTCTAGTTATTTCAAAACACTAAAGTATTTACTTTTTTAGGATCTGTATTTTAAAAGGAATTAGGACATTCTAGCTATTATAAGAGACAGTATATAGCTATATACATATATATTCTAGGGTGTATTAGGTTAATATACCTAATCAAATTAAATCAAATTATAAATACTATTAGACAGACTTCACAGAGTGTATAGGCTCTATATCTAACTATTATCTTAGTATAGTACTACTTATCTAATACTACTAAGTAAATCTAATATATGAGATACTTTTCCATATTAAGAATTATATCTATAGTTAGCCTCTCTAAGATATATATTTTTTATTTAGTTACCTGCTCTTAAATCTTCTTTTCCTGGTACCTCAAGATTATGTTATTTACTATCACTAAGAAAACCAGCAATATTAATTATACTTAAGAGAGAGCATACTATTAATATAGTATAGGTAAGAATATAGAGAGATATTAAAGTACTAATAGAGATAGATATAGCTAAAAAGAGAAAGTACTTAGACAGAGATTATACTAATTAATTATACTATATACTACTGCTACTTTAATTATGTCTTTAATTTTATTCTATATATGTACTCTTTACTAAATCGCTATAAGATATCTAATCAAAATGATAATATAAGTTTTATATATACCTAACTAGTTCTAAACCCATTTATTTAGTCTATATAGACTTAACAAATTAGTACTAATAGTTTCTTAAATATATTTCTAATTCCTAGTCTTAAGCTTTTCTTTAACAAAATACTTTCTATAGTTATAAATAGCTTTATAGATTAATTAATTAAACAAATATTTAGCTCTTTATACTTTTCTATATAAATATTTCTAGTACTTAATAGCTTTTTAGTAGGTTTTATTTAAAAGAAGATTAGAGATCTATCTAGAGAATATATATCTTAGATCTAACCTTAATTGTTTCTAGGAATACTTAAGATCTACTTACAATGTAGGAGAGACTAATATAGATACTTAAGATATTATATATAATAAAAAGAGATTAAAACTTACATCTCTCTTCTCACTATTGATTATTAATCTCTCTCTGCTTAGTTATACATATATTTAGCTGATCGTTAGAGAATATAGTCTGTTTTAATCTAATAGTCACCTACTGCGGCAGACCTTTGGTGCCTTAACCCTCAGGTTGACCAACACCCCTGGGGTGTGGGTCAACCCGCGGTCAACGGAGTTCGCTCGTCAACGTAACATTTTTGAATATATTGCCTATTACTACCACCACCACTATGTCTAAGCCCTATTCGGAAGTTGAAAGACGTATTTTGGCTGCTTGTGCAGTAGCTAGAACCTCTAAAAAGGTCAATTTCGTAGCGTTAGTGCGTGAATATAACATTCCTGTTGGCCGACTACGGGCGCGTTTTGCCGGTCGGCTATCTTGAATGACTCGCGAAATAACCTATTCACGTCTAAACAAGTCTTAGATAGCCTTATTAGTTATCTGGATTACCTGTTTAGATAAACTATATATGCCTCTGACCGCTAGAATAGTTGCTGGCGCAGCAAATGCGTTATTACAGAGGTTAAATCCTGATATATATTCTCTCTATAAGGATTAGGTATATAGTTTTACTGTAAAACATCTTCTATCTGATCTTTATTAGGTATAACAGAAATCTGCAGACTAAAACCGTATTACTGCTAAAGATATTAGTGTATTAAATATATAGTATAAGCGCCTAGAGCCTCTGCTAAAACATATTCTATCTAAATATATCTATAATTTTGACGAAACTAGCTTTGTTTTAGGCTAAGATAAGCTATAAAAGATCTTTTCTCGTAATATATACTAGAATAGAACTTATTTATTTAAATAAGGATAACTTATTACTAGGATTAAGTATATTACAGCTGATAGATAGATTATAGAGCTATATTTTGTTATATCTAGTAAAACTTATCTAGTCTGATAGTATAATAGTAGAAAGCTATCTAAAGGCTCACGAATTACTGTTTCTGAAAGTGGTTTCTCTAATAACCTTCTTATAATTAACTAGCTATACTTTTTCTAAGAAAATACTAGATATCGCCTTAGAAAAAATAGGAATAAGCCTAGACTTCTGATCTTCGATAGCTATAGTAGTTATCTAACCTATAAATTTCTGGATATCTGTGCTCTATATAATATTATTCTATATATCTGCCTGTCTTATATAACCTATCTTATTTAGCCTCTTAATAGGAGTCTATTTTGTATACTAAAATAAGCGTATCGGATAAAAAATAATAAGATTACTTAATAGAGTGATAATACTCGTAATATAGTAGTATTCTTTACAGAGATCACTGCTATTTATATAAATACTATAAAACTATGCACTATTCGCAAAGTCTTTGCTGATCGGGATATTCTACTCTATAATCTAGTCTTAGTTATTAATTATTTAGTGGCTGAACAGATCCTAGAGCCTAAATTATAAATATTTAATAACAATATACTGCTACTAGAGCAGGTTTCTAGTATTCCTACTATATCTATAAAGTCTGTATATAATACATAATATATCTATAACAAAATAGTTAATTTATTTAATTAATCGCTAAATATTAAGAACAAAATTTGTACACAGATACTGTGTGTTACAGAAGCGTAAATTTGTCTTACAGAACAGATTAGACTATTAAATAATATACTTAAAACTATACTACTAAAATAATGTTAAATTACACACAAGAGTCGAAAACAAATTAGTAAATTTGGTGTACTTTCTACTAAGGATACTAATTACTATATTAAAGACAAAAACAAGGCGGAAGCTATTAAGGCAGAGCTTAAAGCTATTCGTAATCAGCCGATTCTAGGCGATAGCGCTACACCTGTCAAATATTATTTGCTATATAGCGAAACTTCACGTTCTGACCTAGAAGAATACCATAGCTGATTACTAGTATACTGCGTTGTTGTTGTTATATATAAAAAATAAAAAAATTTGTTACGTTGACGAGCGAACTCCGTTGACCGCGGGTTGACCCATTCCCCGGAATGGGTCAACCTGTTAGGCGGTGTGCCGCATCTCAGGTGACAATTATACTAAAAAAATAACTTCCTATATAAATTTATATAGTACTTTATATCTAAAAACACTAAAAATTTAAGAAAAAGACTACTAAGAGTTATAGATATATTTATATAATATAAATTCATAACTAAAGAGTGTTAAATAGTATACTAAGAGGATGCTAATACTTTATTACTAGAGATTTAACCTAGTGATAACTTTAAATTATAGTGAAAGTGTTTATATAATATTATATAAGAGATACTTAACTTATATATATATATATATATAATCTTTTTAGGTACTAGTGATTTCACAGATATTAGATATATATTCTTAACATAAGGTATAGTAAATTTAGATTATATTTAACTATTGTCTATCCACACTATAAAGAAGTATAGGTTAACCTTAGATACAGAAAATAGTTACAGTCTTAGTAGTCCTTTTAGAAGTAGTCAATATTACTAATTTATTTAAACTAAGAGAAAGTCTAATTAAGAGATAAAAAAAACCTTTAGTTTTCTTATATAATATCTGAGAGCTTATAAATATCTGTAGCTAAAGCTTATCTAGACTATACTTCTAAGTAATATTAGAGATTATAGATATACTTAAATAGCCTAAATATACTATCTAATAGATTAAAATTTTTTTTTAGATAGATTAGATATTTAATCTAATAATAGTCTTTAATTATAGTAAAAACACTTATATATATTATATGAAAAATACTAAATCTATATATATATATATTCTTAATAAATCATGATAAATTTAGGTTTAATAGTAGCTAATAAACACAGTAATAGTATAAATAATGCTTTTAACTGTTGCTTATATATAGCACTAAAGCGCTGTAGGTCAGATTTAGCTATAGATATTATATGCTCTCTGATAAATAATCTCCTATCAAGGGATTACTTACTAGAAACAAAATAACTAACTAGATATACTATTTTACTAGTAGTAACTATAAATACTACTTTAGTCTATTAGATTAACTTACAAATAGTAAGACCCTATTATAATATATTATTACTACTCTCCTTTTTGAAATATATTAGATATTCTAGATAGTATTCATAAATAGTAATTTAGAAATAGAAACTCTCTATATATAAATTTATAGATAATATTATATAATTAGATCTCTGAACTATTAAATAACTACTCAAAACATAATCAAAGAGAAGAATAAACTCTAACTTACTGTATAGTCTTATTTCTATCTATTATAAAATTAGACCCTGGGTTTTTACAACTAATTATTTATTATAGTAACTATCTTTAATTTATTACTAGAGAGACCTATATATCTCTAATTAGGATTTCCATTCTAAATACTAAGATATATAATAATAAAACTCATTATCAAAGCTTTTTTCACTGTGTCTGTGTTAGGCTTCTTTATCTTCAGCCCTGATATCTGTCTGCTCTCTATATAATAGTTAGGTATATACTTCAATTAGTAGCCTACTTTCTGTCTTTATATTATAGTGTATACCATAGCAGTCTGGGCTATTAGTCTTTTTTTATCTAGAACTTTAGTTATATCTAATATAGCCCTCTATTATAAGTATTACTTCATTAGATATAAATTATTGATATTATTTCTCTGTTTCTCTATAATACTATATCCTTATATACTAGGTATACTAGGTCTATCTAATATATCTTTAATAGCCTGACTACTAATATTTCTATTAGATAATATATTAAGTAAATCTACTTGATAATAGCTCTTGCGTTATATAATATACGCTCTATTTATTATATCATACTAGATATAGTATTTACCTAGAATACTAGAGTTCTTTTAGAAATAGTAGCTCAACAAGAATACTTATTTTTTACTATTTCTCTTAAGCCTGTTCCTCTATAATATATACGTCTGCTATACTATAGCCTAGAGAGTTTAAAAGACTTAAGAACTTTTAGTCAAGAGACTATACTCTGTCTCTTTACTAAATAATCAAAGACAGTATTCTTTAGTAATACTCTAGTCTATTTAGATATATATAGATAGATTTAAATAATAATAGGATAGTGATTATTAAATAGACTATAGTACACTATATATACTATTGATTAATAATTAGTTAGAGACCTAGTTACTAAATCTTATTTTTTTCCCCATTAAAACTCCTAGTATCTAGAAAAACCTTAAAATAATATTAATATTACTTATTCATAGATATAGTCTAGTTCTGTGTTAATAGTTTCTCAATAATATAGTTTCTCTATACTAGTAGTCTAGTAATTCCTTAATAAGAGTTTTAAAATACTACTAAGTAGTATCTTATACTAAAATTAAAATCTACCAGCTTTTCGATTACTATAGTATTAAAGAAAATAAAGACAGACTATTCAACTAAGACAAGCTGTTATATATTTCTTTTAACTAGTACTTTACTAATTATTAGTATTATAAGTTTAATATCCTAGATCTATTAGTATAAAGTCTCAAAATGTCAGTAGTAATACTATCTATTAAAAACTATATAACTTGTTTTAGTGTTAATTATATAATTAAATATTTTCTGCTTCTTAATTTTTACTATATCCATACTACTAGCTCACTATATAGTCAGAGCATAGAGACTTCATATAATAATATTAAAAATTTAATTATAAAGATATATTTTTCATATATTACTATAGTTAGCATAGAATCTCTAAATATATAGTACTTTATAACTTAGTATAAGTATCTTTAATATATAGTTACTATATCTGCTCTAACTTGGTTAAATAAAAGAGAATAATTTAGTATATCCCTAGTCTTTAACTCTATTATAGTTTACTAAACTACTCTAGATTATTAGTTATTATACTGAGATTTATATTTACTAGTACTATCTAGATTTCTAGACAAATTAACGAGATCTAGGATTCTTTACTTAAATACTATTAGTAGAGATTATACTAGTAATAGGATAAAATCTATATTTTCTAAATATTTAAAATAGATCCTTCACTATTCTGTCTAAATAGAATATATCTAGGTAGTGCTCTATTACTATACTACTCTGCCGGCTATCTAATAGTACTTAGAGACTGTCTCTTATTATAAAGAAGCTATACTAAGTATTTAATATATTTCAGATAGATATTATAGATATTTAAAATAACAGCCCAATCTAGAAGTAGGACTAGATATTACTTCTAACTAATTATCACTTGAGTATCTTAAATTATCTTAGAGATATTAATTGATTTATATATAGTAGTTATCTATTTAGAGCTATACCAATTACTATAGTCTATTTATAATCTACTATAAAGAAACTAAATAGATTAATACTAACTATAGTTATTATATAGGCTCTAGACTAGATACTCTAAATCTCTTAACTAACTGAATTCTTGTAGGCTAAGAAAGTTATTATAGTTATCTGATATCTATAAGAAGGGCTTTTAGATAACTTTATTTGATCTTTTACTTCTATAGTTTTGTTTGCTATAAAATCCTATATAAAAGAGCGACTATAATAAGTTGTGTAAATATCTTCCTAGTTCTAGAGTGTAATACTAGAAATTTCTGTATAGCATAAATTAACTACTACTAATACTGCTATATTTCTGACTCTAGATAAGATTATTAAAGATATCTATATGATACTGGAATATAGTACTAGGAAGAATTATATTAGTCTTTAAGCTCCTAGGTATTCTGATATATATTTTATTTAGATATACTTTTATTACTATTTTAAATTACTTTACTTATAGTCTATTTATATAAAGTTCTGTTAGATTCTTATAACAGTATCTGTAATATTAAACTTACTTCTTAGACTGCTAAAGAAAATATAAAATAATAATTATATAAATAAGTAAAGAATAAATAGATATAGTAGTAATATAATTTAGTAGAGAAAGTAATAAGAGCTATAGGGTAATTATTAATTAAAGAGCTTAGTAAGAAAAATCTAGAATACTCAAAGAGGTTTAAAAGAGTATAGTTTTACTTTATATATAAAATTTTGAAAACCACTAATAGTATATTACTTCTGTAATGATAATATTTACTGATCTATTTTATGTTTTCTTTCTAGTATAGTGTAGACTTTATAAGTTAAGATTATACTATAGTTTAAGGATAATTTTAATTAATATAACTCACTAGTGAGTTCTCACTACCTATAAGTGGGCCTCTGTAAAACACTATATTAAATACTAGTTATATAATTTTGTATCTTAATAACTACTACTTTAATTTACTATATTCTTAGTATACTAGTTGTAATAGCCTCTCTTGATTATATATATAATTTTAAAGCAATCTCAATATTCTATTATACTCATACTACAAATTATACTGTAATATACTAATACAGAGTAGAAATATATCACAGGCCTAAAATACTCTTAACTTTATCTAGACACTATATAAATTATATAGAAGATAATCTTAAAAGTCCGCTAGTGATATACGGTCTGGTTGTTAAGGTAGTAAGTTATAATTCACTGTCTTGACTATAGTATTCTGTGGGTGCCTGCTTATAGATAGTGATTATTCGCTAGTAGGTTATGTTATTTTGATATATAGATAGTAAATAGGTAAGTAGTGTTTATTAGTCTAGTATAGGAAGTATAAGTCTACGAACTAAGCATTATATATTAGGGCTAGTAAGATATTAGGGAGGAAAGCCTGAGAATAGATAAAGAAGAAGAATAGTCTCTAAATTGCGGTATATGCTTAATTATGCTATATATACCTAATATCATAATCTAACTGCTCTTTAATAGATTATATTACTCTGCTATAATAGTTACTTAGTAACTAAATATATACTTCTAGAGCTTCTAGTTAATATAAAACTAGCTAAACTTTTTTTTTATATATACACCTTATAATTTAATTTATCTTTAAAAGCTCTAATACAGTAATATAAAAATATATTAATTAAAGTATAATCACTATCTAATATAGATAGAAGGACTAAAATGAATTAGATATCTAAATATAATATATAGGCTGTAGACTAGCGCTAGTATTCTATAAAGAATTTTATTCTAGATAAGATGATAGTAGTGAGAAACCCTATTTTTGCTTAAGTACCTTCGCCTCCTTCTTCTCTAATACAGTAGCTTCTTTAGTCTCTCATTTAGTAATTAAGTGACTAGTATCACCAATAGTGAGTATTCCACTTTTACTAAGAGGTGATTTAACACTCCATCTCTTTTTTTAGTGATTTATTAGTGATTAGTATATACTAATTATATAAATAATCTTTTTACTAAGCTTCTATTACTTATAGAAGCTTTTAGCATATCTAAAAACTCAATTAAGACTATATCTTTGCCTTACAGTTAATCTAACTATTTTTATAAGGTTCTTTTAATATATTTTAATAATTTTAAGATTTTTAGCAGGATTCTAGTAATACTAGATAATATTAAATTCTCTTCTAACAACAGAGATATAGTTATAATAAAGATATCTAACTTATCAGATATATTAAGCTCTAATAGCTCAGACTTACTATTACAAGATCTTAAATAATCTGTGTGCTATCTATAGAGCATATACTGTATTCTTTAAAAGTATTATAAGTAATTTAGTAATTTACTACATACTTTTAAACACTAGAGAGAACCTAAAGGAAGTCGAATTTACTAGTTAGCTTATTACTCCAATAAGATATTATATTCTTCTCTGTCTTAAAGTGTTATTTATAGCTTAAAAAGAACTTTCTATCTAGTAATTAATATAGATAAGTGATATGAGGATCAAATCTGAATATAATAATATCGTAACTTAGTATAAAGTATGTAAATTCTAGCTTAAATAAGAACTATAGCTATTAAAAAGTAGGAGACACTTCTAACTATATCTATAGGATTTTATAGTCTTAGAAATATTTAAGCTACTTTAGAACTAAGTAATTAGTAATCTAGCTATTTAGTAATATAGTTACTACTAAATTATCTAGGAGTTCTCTACTCTTATAAAACTCATACTTTTATAGTATAGATTTACTAGTAAAGATAATAAAAAGACATATTTACTATCTATTAGCACTATAGTATTTAATAATAGTAATATTATAGCCTTTATTATCGCTAGTAAGATTATTCTTATACTCTATATTACTAATAATCCTAATATACTTAGCTTGATTAGGTTAGAAAGCTATGTTTATTAATATTATAGATAAGCTATAGCAATATTATTTTGATGATATTTAAAAGCTAATTATACTATAATTCTAGTATCTTTAGCACTAGTCTACTTTATATTCTTAATTTTTTATATAATTAGACAGAGTTTTAGATTTTCTAGAAGACATATAATAAAATAATATTCTTATTCATCAGTTACGCGAGTTTTTAGCTACCCTCTCTCTTAAGCGTATTATTTACTTATAGTTTAACGATTACCAGAATAATAGATATATTAATACTGTATAGATAGAATATCTACAGCTCTAAGACCTTCTCCTACAAGGGACTTAGTACCCTATTACTAGAGACTAATTTTAGCTAATAACCACAGCAAAGCCGCTTATACAGTGTATAATAAGAGATATCAGATTACGGCGCAATTACTGATAAATTCGGCTTTTCGAACAGTATTAGCGACTGCACAGGCCATTCTTACACGTGCCTCCCATTCTTTAGTAAATTTAGGCATAATAGTGGCTAGTAATCGCGTATATAGTGGTCGTAGTAAGAATTTTGTGTTGATCTGTCATTTATGTTAAACTGTCGCCGACCCACAGCGCGAAGCGGTGTGAGTCAGCCTACACAACGAATAATATAAGATAGCTTTAATAAGATTATTAAGAGTCTTAGAATAACTAAGATCTTTACTAAATCATACTCAATAAAGCCAAAAGTCTATTAAACAGAAGAGTAGAATCCTCTTTACTATCAAAGCTATCAGAAAAAAAAAACTAATATTTAAGAATCAGTAACATAATTTAAAGTATTCAAACAATGCTATACAACTAACTATCTAGCTACACTTATCAAATTACTATACACGTAAATAGCTATAAATTAACATAACTTAAGAAGGAATTACTTATAAAATAGACACTCTCTACAGACTTTTATAGAACAGCGTTTGGGCCCTCTTATATTCAAGAAATAGTAAATATTCTTCTTACAAAGTATAGTAGTTTACTAATTAAAACTATTCGTAAAAAATAGATTTATAATTTTATCTAGTAGTAATCATAGCTTACTATATATTTTTTATGAAGATATAATTATTATTATATGAAATATAAGGATCTAAGGCTTATAAATAGTCTAACTATATTTAATATATAATTATATAATATAGTATTCTATCTAAGAATATCTATAACTTTAATAAGACAGGCTTTATAGTAGGTCTTACAGTAACTACACAAATTATTATATATACAGACTATACTAGTCAGAGACTATTTTTATAACCTAGAAATTATAAGTAGATAACTATTATTAAGTTAATCTACTCTATTAGCTAGGTCTTACTATCTTATATAATTTTTAAAGCAAGATTTGTATTAAAGACTAGTTTAATAGACTTCTATATAATTAGTAATTAGAAATCGGTGCTAATAGATAGACTACTAATAAAATTAGTCTCTAATAGCTCCAAAAACATTTTATTCTAGTATTTCTATTTATATATATAGATAATATCAACAGGTTAGTACTATATAATCTAGACAGAGTACTTCTAAATCTAGATATTCAACTTTATATACTAATACTGTCTAGAAGCTAGTTAAGTAAAGATAGCCTTAAAATACTATAAAATATTATTCAATTATAAAAATAAGTATTCCTTATTAAGATATTACTAAAGTAATACTTTTAAAAACCCTCTAACCTCTAAGTCTTTTTAACTAGACTATTAACTGAGTTCTAAATATCTGTAAGATAACCATAGATTTAGCTATAATACTTAAGAGTTAAGTATATAAATTATACACTACTTATAAGAAGCAAAGGTAAATATATATATAATTATATAAGAGGATACTAATTAAAGAGGGCTTAACTATTAGTGAATTTCTAGAGATTATACAGCCTCCAGTTAAAGCTGAAAAGATATTAACTCTCTCTTCTACAGTATCGGCTAAAATATCTATTTTACTATCTTAGCTAACTAGAAAGAAATTACTTATATATAAAAAGTGTGAGGATAAAGGGCATAGGTCTAGTTATTATCTAACGAGATAGATTTTTTAATATAATAGTGTTTTAGTGATTAATAGTATACTTAAAAATATAGGATATATATAGGTGGGCGGGTTGCTTACTCACTATGTTATCTATTGTATTATATATAAGTATATTATATTATAAACTCTAGCAGTATGATACCTAGTATATAATATCTAAGATCTAGATATATTATTTTAGTTATAATATTTAGTACTATTAAGTCTGTTAATAGCCTATACCTAGACTATTCTTAGTTTTCCTAATTAACTATTATTAATTTTAGGTTTAGTTTTGTTATATAGATTATTAATTACTATTGTCTAGTATACTTATTCTAAATATTTAGTATAGATACCTAGTCTTAAAAGATACTAAGTAGACTGAGAAGTAAAATATATAACTAAATAATAGAGATACTATTACTATTGCTCTTATTATAGTAGTACTATACTATCTAATAGGAGTATTAATACCTATATCCCCCTCTTCGCTATTCCTATTCTCTCTGCTGAGTTATATCTGCTCCTGTCTAATTTCTAAGATATGACTACCTCTTTTAGTGTAGTATATATGCCTACTTGTTATGGTATTTAGCTAGTGGTTAGATTATAGTAATTTTGTGAGATCTTATAGATAGCTCTATATTAGCGCCTGAGCAGGTAATTTCTAGGTAAATTACTTATAATATTTTTGAATGAATTACTATTTTTCTTAAGGATTACTGCTGACAGGGAGTATTATCTTTTTGGAATATCTAGGATATATAAGATACTATATAAATTTGTATAGTATTATATATCTTTGGTACAGATTAAAACATGCTACATTCTTCGATAGTTAAAATAATATATAAATATTTTAGATATATAGGCTGCTATGTAAATTTATATAGTAATATATATCTTTAGCATAGATTATAGATTAAAAGACTCATATACACTATAGCTAAAAAACACACTAACTAATATATACGGGCGAGTACACCCAGCTAAAAGAGACAGCCCTGTCTCAAAAACTAGGCAGAGAGAGGGGGGTATAACTATCAATACCTATCTGATATCTAAATTATTTAGTCTCTATTTATAAGAAAGAAGTCTACTATATTGACTACTGATAAAAAATATTCTATTACTCTTTACTACTAGAATAGAAAACATATTTACTTAATTACTACTGTACTATAAGTATACTAGCACCATAGACTAAATATAACTAACTAGCTTCTTATAAAATTTACTATAATATTCTTTCTCTTAGCTTAATCTTATAAAATAAGCATTATTACTATAATATCACTGGTATTCTATTATAATTACTTAATATCGTCTATACAAATAAGACTACTCTCTCTAGCTACTAGATAAAGAAAATTTTGTATTGATTCTGATATACTAGTTTGTCTATATATTATTTATCTACTAAATGACTCTTGGTAAAATTTACATTACTAATAATTTTATATTATTTAACTTTTCTTCTCTAACTTTAAACCAAAATGTTAAGAGATATCTATACCTAAATATTTAAAGAACTACTAGTATTAGTTACTATAGTTTAGAAGTGTTATCAAAGTTTACTAGACTAATTTAACTAATATCTTTCTATATATTATTATAATTTTATAAGTAGTAGTTAAGAAGAAATAGAGTATCCTCTATATACGAACTGTATTATTACTAGGGAGCTAGGCACTCTCTAGACCTCTAGTCTTTTTAAGTCTTAGGGTCTCTATTGCTTAGCTAATATTATATTTATATTATATCTTAGATAATTCTCAGAATTTATATCAAGATCTCCTGTATTAGCAAGAAAATTTTTAAGATAATATTAGATATGTTAATATATAAAAGAATACTATCTATCTTCTAAATCAGCAAAGAAGTAGTTAAGTTATAACTATATATAATTCTTTGAATACCAGAGATACTCTTTTCTTTCCCTGTATCTATTTATTTATTCCATAAATAAAATTTTGGCTTCTATAACTTTTTTCTATACCTTTTTTCTATTTTTCTTTAAGAAAGTTTTTTAGTATACTGTAATATAATTAGTAAATATACTATATATAATGACTCAATTAGATAGGTTAATTAATCAATTAATATCTTAATTACCTAGTATCTAAGCTCGCCTGGTTTAATAGCTGCCATGCTGGGGTGGTATACCAAACTAGTCTATATATAACAAGGTCTCTGAGGCCATCAGAGTAACTGTTAGCCTGACCTCGGTGGTTTTACTCTTCCTGGTGTACTGTCTTATTGAGGAAAGGCGGTGTAGTGGTGTGTCGCCTTACCCAGTGGCTTCTCTGTAATATAGAGAAACAGAAGCTTTGTATAGAAAGGGATGTAAACAGATTAAAATATAGATAAATAATTAAGGAAAGCGGTTAAAATTGTTTAAAAATCGAAGAGAGTGCTTATATTATCTCCGTAGCTGTACTAATAATTATCAACTCCTATACAAGCAAGGTCTTACTAGTTGCTACATATCTATGGTTCTCTTATGTTGCTTCTATAACTCTTAGTAGCTTAAAAAACTCTTTTTGCCGTGTTCTGGTTTTTTTTTAATGCTCTTAAGGCTTTTTTATATCACTAAGATCTGTATTACTAAATTACTATATATTATATGTTTATACTCTCCTCTTACTATATATCTGTATTACTAGGTTCTTGTTTCTCTTTTTCTTTTTTTAATGTAGTTCTCTAACTATCTTTAATTAAATCTCTATATATAATAAAGACTAGCTGTCCTTTATGGCTATAAATTATCTTAAGGCTGTTCTATAGCTGATTTAGAGCTATTTATATAGTATTTTTGTGTTCTTATAAAAGAATCTTATTGCTTTCCAGTTTGTAGTGTTAATTAAGAGGTAGTGACCAGGTTAAAAAGATTAATTAAATTAACTGGCTTCTATCTAGTAATATCTGAGTTAGTATACTAAAATAACTAAGAAGGTTACTTTATAGCAGAAATTTAGTAATCTTAATACTAGCTTAAAGAGAAAATAATATATTATTCGCAGTGACTATTTAGATATTGAGATATTTTAGTTTATTTTGAATTAAACATAAACATTATTAAATCAAGGATATACTAGAGAAATATATATCAAGTTTAATGGACATAGAAGTTTAGGCTATAGGAAGCGAATAGAGAATTAGTCTGACGAATATTATATAGATATGTTAAGTCTAATAATTCCTGATATTATTTAGATGAGAACTAATACTATACTTTTCTGAAGACTCTCCTAGCATTCTAGTGTCTTATAAGATATTTTAATTAGCTGTTATTTATATCTTTTCCGCTATTTTTAATTTTTTCTTATATCTTCTATACTTCATTTCTCTTTCCTCATTTAATCCAACGCTTTTCTGCTGTCTGCGGTTAGTGATACTGATTGTGGACAGAAATAGCGTGGGTTGGATGTTTAATTAGTGCTGTCAGATTATCTGTTTTCTATTAGTAAGTACAAGTTATATTATATTACTCTTATATAACAATAATCACAAATCAAGTTCCCTATACTCTAGTGACTAGGCATGATTTTAATGCTTGGTACTCTTCTGGTCCTCTGTAATAAAAGTATAAAGATTTTTGCTTATCTTATCTATATTATTTTATCTAGCTAATAGTTAGAATTTTCTTAATAATTATCTCTTTATTAAAACCTTTATTTTTGAAAAGATCAGTCTTAGTATAATAGTACTATCTGATAACTAGTTAGAATTTTGTTTATACTATAACTAACAGTATTTTCTGCTTCAATATAATCTGGTAGTCTATGATCTCTGATATTATTAACTATATTATTCTTTTATATTTAACAGTTTTTGCTTAGAGGAGATTTAAATATCTAGTATAATATTTTTAAATCCGATAAGATCCTAATATTTAAATTATAGTACTGGTGTAAATAATTGCTTATCTCTCTAAATCTAGTATAATCTATACTATAGAGTTAGGTATACTTATATCAAACACTATATTATATATATATATTTATTTATTTAATCCTAGTTTTGTATATAATTCATACTAAAAGCAAAATATATATCTACTAGTATAGAGCAGATCTACCTACACAGCAATAGTTATAACTATCCTTAGACAGAGTAACTTAATCTAGGTCTTATTCTGATATTCATGATCTTAGCCCTTTTATAGCTAGCTAAACTAATAGCTATCTATATACTTATGCTATTAGGCTCTGGTACTATACATACTGTACTAAGTTAGGTACGTAGTTATACTAATAGTCTTTAGAAATATAAATATTAGGATCTAGTCTATTTTTCTAAAGAGTAGTAATAAGAGAGTTAAAACTCTATAATAGATATCTAAGTACTAGTTAATGTAGTTAATGTAGTTAATGTAGTTAATGTAGTTAATGTAGTATAAAAAAGTCATAAATAATTCCTAAAAGACTACTATATGGTAGAGGACTAGTTGAAAATGCTATCCACTAAACTACTAATAATATATTTACTAGTAGTATATAATCAACAAAATTAAGAATAACTTAGATTTTTACTATACTATTATCTATTATAAACTTTCCCTTCACTAATTACTGCTTTTGTATATAGAGAACTACAGAAATAAAGATTTATATAAGAATACGAAATCACTATGCCCTTCTTTATTCTTTGAATACTTTCATTATCTAATAATCTCTCTAGGTGCTCTATATAGAACTAGATTAGCTTTAGACAATTTTGTCAATTAGTTACTATCTCTAAAAGATTAGGACTAATACACTTAGTATGAATAATATTTGATTAGAGATAGAGACTATATAGTGGTTTAGTTTCTAAAGATATTAGGATTCTATTTCTAATTATCATTTAAGTATAATCTAGATTAGATATTCAAATACACTAAAGGTTTCCTAGAGCAAAGACTACCAGACACTATTATTAAAGATGTTATTCCCACTATATAGACACTAGATCCTATTTAAAATAGGTAAAATTTAATATTATAAAGAGTAAGTTCTCTAGTATTATTTGGACATACTTTCTATCCTTTTATATATACGCATCGAAGAAAAGCAAAAGAAGTCACTACAGAGATTAATGAAAAGATGTGCAATATAAAATATCCTATGGTGATTCACTACTATCTAGTAATTTAGTATAAAGTAAGATATTAAAGTAAGCAGAAGAGACAGAACAGATATAAGGCGGTCTTCTTTCATAGACAGTATACTCCATTATTCATAAATTAGTGATAATATTAAAATACTACGAAAGGTTGTTAATCAGGTAGTGAGACTAAAGCGAATTAGGCACCAGAACGTGATACGTATGCTCCATACCACCCATATCATCACCTTATAAAACTCCTATTTCTAATTAAACAGCGTTGATGCTGGTATTCGAAGGAGATTATGAAGATATCGAAGACCTCAGAAGACAGTGATCTTGATAATTCGGGTCCTGTTAATACTAATATACTGGTTGGTTGTCTATACAGCAGAGAACAGACATAATAGCAAACCTAGTAATCTAGAGCCTCGGTAATATAAGAAAGCCTTCTCGCGGAGATACAGAAGAGGTATAGGTGCAGCAGGCGCAAAAAGCTGATAGCAGCTAATCTAGTAAGAAAGCTATTGGTTATTATTAAGAGGAAATATATAAGAAAAGCACTCAGATATAGTAGATAATAGCTAAGAGAATATATGAGTATGTATTAGTAATAGAAGAGTATAGATACTAGCCACAATCTATAGTAGTAGTATTCTCTTAATTTAATTACTTTCTTTTCTGTCCTGTTTACAGTAGTAGCACTGCTATATCTCTTTTATACTAGTTCTGTTTATTTTGTTTATTATCTTCTGTACAGATAATATATGCCCAAATCTCAGGTATTAGCGTGTTCCTAAGCGGTTTCTGTCTCAAATATTTATATCTCGTTTAATACTAGCTATATAATATCCTAGTATAGTAGTATATATTTAAAGCAAGCTAGGTACTAGATAATTCAGGTATTGATTGATAATGGCTGTTAATTGCTCTTAGATGTTGCCTATCTATACTAATAAATGGTATAGGTTGGTGGTATGGGTAGGCTTCAGCTGCTGATATTACTGAAATTCATTTTATTTAATATAGGGTATTATAAGACTTATTACTATTAACTTTCTGTCTTCTCTATTTAGTAGATCTATTACTATAAAATCTAATAGTAAGATATAGTTAGTTATATTGACAACTCTAGTCTTTACTGAATAGATTACTTACTAGGAAATAATATTAATTAACTAATTAATAATATATAGTATCCTTTAAACTAGAGAACTACTACATATACCCCTTCTGCTCTCAAAATAAAACTCAAACTTATCTATTTTCCTTATAACTATCTGACAGTAACTCTCTTATTTATTATTTATATAATTAACTCTATAAACTATATATTCTCTAAATATCAGTTCAGTATATATTTTATTAGAAAATCTATTTTCCGTCTCGATATTGTAGTGTCTCTTTTATAGTAGATCAGAACCTTACTCTTTTGATTTAGAGTCTTATCTATATCTAAAACAGCTCTCTGATATACTTTATTAGTATGCTTTTATTTATATAATTCTTCTATCTCTCTGTAGTATAGCCTATGGTTTTAGTATACTTAGTATACTAAGTTAATCTAATATCTCTATTATAGTCTATTCTTTAGTTTATATCCGATATTATATTAAACAAAATTATATAATAATAGCTCATATTCTATAGAATATATTCTTTATCTATTATAATACTTACTATAATACTCCTCTGAGATATTAACATCTTTTTAGAAATAATAGAAATAGAAGAGGCTTACTTTCATCTTATTCTCTATCTATAAAAAGTTGATATCTATGTCTTAGTTATTTAATGTATTACTCTGCTCTATACTATTTCTACTGTGTTAGTAGAAAATCTTAATAGACTACTATCTGTCTCTCTGCGAGATAGTTAAAATAGTCTTTTCTGGGAACATCTTAGTTTATTTAGATATATAAGAGTGTCTAGAGAATAGCTATTATCAGATAGATTAGGAACATAGTCTATTATACAGACTACTACTAACTAATATCTGATTGTAGAGCTGGTTTTATTTAAACTTATATTTTTTATACTTAAAGTACTAGTACTTAGAAAAACTTAAATAATACTAATATCCTTATCTCTAAATATAGTCTAGTTTTTTGTTAATAGACTTTAAGTAATTTAGTATCTATATAGCAGTACTTTAATTATTCTGTCACTTAGAATCCCTTATATAGAGAGTTAAATCTATTAGTATTTAGGCTACTATATTGTTTCTAAAGAAAAACTATCGACTAGTTAAAAAGAGCTCTTATAAATTGTTAGTAATACTAACTTTATTGATATTCAGGATTTGGTGCTATAAAACCTAAAAGTCTCAGTGAGATACTATAAATCTAGACTTATTAGTACTATTAGTACTATAGTCAAGTCTAGAGATCTTAACTATAAACTTAATTTCTTTTTAGTATCTAACGTGTTCCACCACCGAGTCGGCAGCCCCCCACCATTACCACAATATATATTGAATATAATTCAACCACCATATAATATATTGCAAAAACTAGACGCTATTCATAACTGGGCACTTATTCCGCTTATGCCCTGGCTCTCTGCAATTACTATAGCGCCGTTTAGGCCTCCTAATAGTCGTTTTCCCGGTTACAACCGCGCGGCGGGGTGCTAGTAGTATTGCTATTTAGTGCTTATGCTCAATTTGTAGATATAATTACATCTCTTCTGCTGTTATCCCATCTTTATATACTAATTATCTATTAGGTATAGCTTTCTTCTTCTGTTTTCGTCTATTCTCTGCTATTATATATTTATATGTAGTAGTCAATATTACAAGCTGATTTGTAAGTAATTATGCATCTCTAGTAGTCTGCTCTAATTGTTGATATATATCACTATTAGGTGTAATATCTCTATAGGCTAGTAATTGCTTAATTAAAGAGATCTGATGTCGAAAATTGACAGATTTGGATGGTGTATGGGGTATGAATTCGCGACTACTAGCGCTACTACGCGATAGTGGTAGTGTAGATGATGGAGGATGAATATTGAGTTTTGATAGCACTTTCTCTAGTGAATATAGAATAAGACCTGATACTATAAAACTGCTAGTAATTACAGAGATCTTATATATCGCTATATGTGCTGTAGGATATAGATCGAGAAAATTAAGCTTATTAATATATATAGAGCTCACACAGACAAGATCTTGTATAGCCTAGCTATAGAAGTGCTTTAATACACTAAAATAGTCTATATCTAGTAATTATAATAGGTGTGAGCTGTGAGATAGTATATAGATTAGTATAATATTATTTGCTATATATATAGTATTAAATTAAGGAGTAAGATGACTCCTATAGCTGTCTATAATAAGAAGAGACTAGATATTATGTTAATACTTAGTAGTATATAGAATAAAGAAGTTTTTGAGCTATAAGATACTAATTTGATTAGTAGTCTATTTATTATCACTGATCTTAAAGCGCTAGTCACTTGGGACAGTACTACACTATACTGATATTAATATCTTAGCTTTGAAGATAATAGTTAGAGATAGAACACTATTTAGATAGATATATTTAATTATAGTAATCTACTCTTGGTTCTCTGGCTGAAAGAGCTTACACTTTCTCTGCTATTCCTGACTAGTAATCATTTTTAAAGTACTAGTAATCTCTATTATAAAGCCAGTTTCGTCAAAATTATAGATATTATTGTTAAGAATACTATATTTAGTAATAATATTATAATATTATTTAAACTATATATAAATAAGCTTTAGATCCTTATATAAAGCACGCTGTATAGTATAATGATATAAAAAGTGTGTTTTTAGGTTATTATAGTGTGTAATAAATCTCGATATCTAGTTTTTGCTAACTAGTGAGAGAGAGATATTAGTTAAACACTGAGCAAGTAGTATATTAGCTATCTCTCTAGCATGAGCTAAGGTAGAGGCTTTACTACACGTATCTAGGTCTAATATCTATCACTCAAGTAAATCCTCTTCGACTTCTTCTAATTTTGAGCAATTTGCGTATATAGTTTCGCGATAACTAAGGCCCTAGACGTAATCTTGTAATGTTGAGCGAGGTATCTCATAAACATGCGTAGCTTCGGCGACAGAAGCTAGTTTTTTATTTCTTAGTGCCTGTATAGCAAGTTCAATCCGGCCTTCTTGCTCAACGCGTTTTTGAGTTTTTCCGGTACGAATTAGTGGCATGGTGATGGTTTAAAGAGGGAGATGCTACACGCGACGCGATGTTTTTGAGGTGCTGCCGACTCGGTGGTGGAACTCGTTAATTATTTCTATCTTTACTTATACTACTACTTTCCTGTATACTATGGGTATAGAATCTTCTTATATAGTACTACAAGAAGTTTGACTATGAAAATATAACTCTGACTACTACTATAGTTATTAGAAGATCTCTAAAAATCATATTATATTACTTAGTTTATAGCTCTTTTAATCAATAGTTAGTATATCTGTCTATATCTCTCAGTATAAAAGAAGATATCTTAATGTCTTTATAGTCTTTGACTCTTAAGAGTTCGCTAAACTACTCTTTACTAATACTAAGATCTATACTTATTAGGCCTTGTCTTAGTATACAGTATCTTTCTGAATTTGTAGCAGGGCCTTAACTAGTAGAATTCTCTGACTAGAGGGTATCCGTAGCCAGGGCCTTGAGCTATACTGTAAAGCAGTGTGGGTAGGTGACAGCTAACTGTGATAGATATAATATTTTAATTTCCTTACTACACACGTGATTACTAGCTATTAATATACCTGGAATACCTATCATTCATCAGTAATATATTTCTGAGGCCTATAAAGCTGCTAATACCTAAAAAAAGCTAAATATATGTAAAATTACGCATAAATTTAGTATTCTTTAGTGTCTTATATAGATAGCTTTACTATAGTGTTAGGCTATTAAATAGTTAAATCTCTGATAATTAGATATTAGAGAATTTTCAGAAAAAGTCTTTAATTTTATTATATTAGATAACTAAATTATATAATCTTAATATATCTATTATTCTAATAATTATTAAAACTTAGATAAATAAATTACTTTTAGAGACTAGAAGTACTTAAGAAACCATAAGTAACTAATAGATATATTACTTTATATATCACTTTCTAAAAAAATCTAAAGCTATATCTAATAGTATAAATAGTATAAAAAATTAAGAACTTAAGATATATCTAAATTAAAGATATTCTAGAACTAGAATTATACTCAGGAGAGCTCAGAAGTCTTAAAATAGTGCTAGAAATAGCTTAAGAAGTAGTGATCTAGGTAATACCTGACTAATATCTTATTATTAAAATCTTTTCTGATAGCTAGACAGTATTTTAAGCTCTTTAGAACCTATAGATACTGTCTAGCTAAGTATATCTTAGAGGACACTATAAACTATTTTAGAGATTCTTTAATCTCTATTAGGTTAAATTCTGCTAAGTATTAGCTTATATTAGTATTTAGAGGAATAAACTAGCAGACCAGACAGCTAAAGAGATAGCTATAGCACTAATTAAATATCTATAACTAGTATTACTAATTATAAATAGTAACTAAACAATAAATTTAATAGGAGATAAAAGAAAAGTAAGAATAATACTAAGAAAGATTAAAGATAGTGAGTAATAAAATAGCTAATTAAAGTATCTTATAAGAAGATACTAGAATATTAGAAGAGTTTTTAGAAGAATTTATTATTAGTTCTTAAGTAAGAATAGTCTTAATATATATCTGTATACCATTAACTAAGCTAGTTTACTCTTCTGTTCTTATAATCCAGAAGTCTATATTTATTAAATAATAATATATATTCTTTTTATATATCCTTTGTTTAATAATATCTATACTTAACTAAAAACTAAACTAGAATATCTTAGTATCTAGATAGTCACTACTAATAATATAGTATTCTTCTTTCTGTCTAGTATTAGAGTTTCTAACTTCTTACTAAAAACTAGTCTTTTTAGTAAATTCTAGTATATTAAACTAGACACTATTAGATAGAAACTAGTTAAATTGGTATCGAATATAATTATTATCTCCTAATTATTACTATAAGCAGAAAAGTAATAAGATTTTCTATTATTAAGATATATAGATACTATATAAATAACTCTAGATTAGCTACAGTATAGTCTTAAAATAATTTATACTACTAAAAACAGCTAATTTTTACTATATACAGAAATTCTAAAAGTAATCAGAGAACAAAGAAAAAGTAAGGGCCTAGTAATATAGATAAATAGTAAAAAAGATAGTATAGATATATAGTAATCTAGTAATATAGATCTTAGTAATTCAGAAAAGCTTTAGAAATATAAGGGAGTAATAGAGAAGAAGTACTTTTATAGAACTAATTCTCTTATAGATTATTTTTACTAAAAAAAAATAAAAGATAAAGGCCTCTAGGGCTACTAGAATAACTGTTAGTCTGATCTAGGAGGTTCTGTACTATTATAGTAGTGCTTTAGTAGTGTATAATCTTAGTGGTCTTTCTTATAGTACAGAGAAACAGAAGATCTGTATAGAAAAGAAAATATATATAAATTAATTAAACAGAATACACGGAATAAACAGAATAAATAAAGAAAAGTAGTGGAAACTATTAAAAAGAGAATACCTATAATTCCGTAATCTGTACTATCAATCATTAACTCCTATATAAATAAGGTCTTAACTGGCTACTATATATCTATTACTTATTAAATATTACTTTTCTCTCTTTACTAGCCTAAAAAGTCTTATATAAAGCTTAGGATTTCTAGATAATTTAGTGGTTACTATCTATCTTATTAAATAGCTAAATTAATAATAATTTAGCTCTAAAATAGTTTAGATATTTTAATAAGACTACAAAATTCCATACAGAATATAGTAAAAAGCATATTATAAGTTTTTAGTAGCTATAGTTTTTATTTAACTACTAAGTTTATAAGTCTAGTATTAAATCTTAATATTATTCTGTTTAGCTTTTTATTTCATACTATTTATCTCTATTAACTACTAGATAGTAAATTTTTTAGGCTATAAATAGTACTTTAAAATAAAAAATAGTAAAATTATTTACTAGAATAACTAAATAACTAATAAATCAGAATTTGTCTAGATTCTTTTAAATATTTAAAAGAAGATATTAAACTAGTATATCTATTTATTAATAGCTTATTGCGAAGCGCCTGAAGGATACGAAGTACTAAAATCAGACCTGGTAGGTGCTGACTAAGCTGCTATCTTGGCCAAAAAAGAAAAATAATCGATAATATAGAACATAATGTGACCAAGCCCCATATCTCGGGACTGATCAGATCTCAGTATACTAAAATAGTGCCTAAAAATTCTAGAAAAATTAGAAAACAATAGGGAAAAATCAGGTAAGCTAAAATATAGCTTATATAAATTAAATCAAGTCTCTCTCTTAGAGAGGTGATCTAGAAAGAAGTTCACTTTCTAGAACCCCTTCTCTCTTTCTAGTAATAATTAGACATACATATAATAATTAGATATAATTGAGGTTCGGGAGTCGGAGAAGGTTGATTTAATATTAAAAGGGGGGGGGGTGCCATCGGCTAATATACCAGCCACGACAGCCTGGGCGGCTTATATAATATATAATCGCCTACCCAAGAACAGGCTAAGAATATAACTAAACTAGATCCTGTTCTTTTATCCTCTCTTACTAAAACTAAGTTATTCTGCTTATAATTAAATATAAATTAGATCTTTAAATATAAAAAGAACAACTCTAAATAAGAATAATTAAGTTTACATCTATAGAGGAGAAGAAAATATTAGCTAAGACTATTATTTATTAGCTATAGAGATAGTATTAAAGCTATTAAAATTATATTCCTAAAGTTATATATTTCTGTTCTAGAAGTTCTTTCTAAAGATAGATATGATTAGGATTAGCTAATTAGAGTATAAGATAGTATAAACTATTACTATTATACTAATCTTAATCTTTTTTGTATATATCTACTGATTTTTTAACTTTAAATAAACTATTTTCAAGTATACATGTTGTAAAAACTAGAGTTTTAAATAATATAATATTTAAAAGAGGTGAACAATATTCTATTATTGAATATATATTAATGTTATTATTAATAATAGCAGGTAGGGTATTTTTAATCTTAAGTAATTATTTCTAGTTTCTATTTTTTTATCTATAGAATTACAAAATTATGGTTTATATTTATTATATACTATATATAGAAATTCAGAATTATCTATATTAGCTAGTTTAACTTATTTCTTATTAGGTAGTTTATCTTCTTGTTTTATATTATTAGGTATAGATTAATATATATTAATTTAGGTATTATATATTTAGGTAGTTTTTATATTATAAATAACTTAGCCAGTATCTTTGATGAGCAAGATATAACTGTATATATACTATTCTGTTTAATTATAATGTCTATATAATTTTTATTTAAAATTTCAGCAGCACCATTCTATTTTTGATCTCCTGATGTTTATAATAGAATACTAACTACAGTTACTACTTTTATAGTAATTATAGCTAAAATATCTATATTAATATTACTATTATAATTAGTCTATTATACTAATAGTATATATATTATAACCTAGTATAATTAAGCTATTAGTTTATTAGTTAGTTTATTATTATCTTTAATAATTAGTACTGTTTTAGGTTTAACAAAAAATAGAATTAAAAGATTATTTGCTTTTAGTACTATATCATATTTAGGTTTTATATTATTAGCTTTAACTATTAATAGTGTTGAGTCTATATAATTATTTATATTCTATTTAGTTTAGTATAGTTTATCTAATTTAAATTCTTTTATATTATGAGTGGCTATAGATAGTAGTCTTTATACTTATAATAATAATAATATAAATTATAATAATCTAATAGATAGAAAAAATTTACCTATCTAACTTCTAAGTCAACTTAAAAGATATTTCTATATAAATAGTATATTAGCTTTAAGTTTAATTATTACTTTATTCTCTTTTACAGGTATTCTATCTTTAATAGGATTCTTTATAAAACAGATAGTATTCTCAGCTGCTTTATAAAAAGGATTTATCTTTTTAATATTAATAGGTGTATTAACTAGTATTATAAGTGCAGTTTATTATTTATTTATAGTAAAAACAATAGTTTTTAATAAACATTTATATATATTTAAAAAAAATTCTAAGTATTAAATATGCTAGCTTTAGTAGTTAAAAATAATAAAGTAGCTAAAACTATATAATTAAATAACTTTACTTTATCTAGTTCTTTATCTATAGTTATCTCTATTATAACTTCAGTTATATTATTATTTATATTTATCTCTAATGAATGATTATTATTTATACTAGGTAGTGTATAAATATAATTATTAAATATGTATATAATAAAATATACACAGAGTCTTACAGATAAAATATAATAATTTATTAAAGACTTATAAGTATATTTATATTTATATATAAATATAAAAGTAAAAAACAAAAATTAGAAATATATAAATAACAACAAAAAATAAAACAAAAATAAAACAAAAAAAAATATGTTAAATAATTATAAATAAAAAAAAATAAAAAAATAAGAATATTAAATTCTTTATTAAGGATATTAAATTTATATTTAATAGATATACTAACTCTAGCTAATATTAGCTATTTATAAGATTTAGATTATTATTAGGTTTATGTTTAGGTATCTAAATTATAATAGATATTAAAATAGCTATATATTATATATCCATAGTATTAGAAGTATTTAACTTAGTAGAGTATATAATAAGAGATATTAATAATAGTTAATTAGTATATTATTTATATACTAATATAGCTTTAGTATTTTTCTTTTTATTATATCTATATATAGATAGAGATTTATACTATAAATTATATAAATCACTAAGAATATTAATATAAGCTATAGATATGTTACGCGTTGCTAACTGGTCACTGTAAGCTAACCTCCCGTGGTGTTGATATATACCTCAAGTCTACTATCTCGCAACCATACTATCGCTGTACTAAGCCTTACACAGGCTCAGGTCTATAGAGCAAGTCTTATAGGCGTGCCAGATAGAGCACTAAGTAGGTCAGTCTGAAGAGCTTCCCTACTTATAGGAAGTTTGTCACAAAAGTAATACTATAATAGTCACCTTTTAGCGGCGGACCTTTAGTGCCTTAAACCTAAGGTTGACCAACACCCGGAGGGGGTTGGTCAACCGGCGGTCAATGTACTTCGCTTGTTAATATATGTATTATTACTATTTTGACTCCTATAACTACTACTATGATGAATAGTATATATTACGATGAAGAGAGGCGTATTTAGAGCGCTTGCGCAGTAGCTAAGCATGAAAAAAAGCCTAATTTCGCTGTATTAGCACGCGAATATAATGTCTTAGTATGGCGATTGTGGGCGCGATTTAATAGCTGTGTATCTTATACTACACACAAAATAACCTATATGCGTCTAAATAAGCTATAAATTAGCTTAATTATATATTAGATCGAGTGTCTTAATAACTTATATATACTAGCTATAGCTGGAATGGTGATAGTGAGTATAAATATACTTTTACGCAGAGAGAACCCTAATATATGTCTGCTAGCTAAAGACTAGGTATATAATTTTATAGTAAAACACCTACTACTATATCTCTATTAGGTATAATAAAAGTCTGTAGACTAGAATTATATTACTATAGAAGATATTAGTATACTAATAGTGTTTTATGAGTATATAGAGCACTTTTTAAAGGTTATCTCTACTAAAAATATCTATAATTTTAACAAAACAGGCTTCTTACTAGGCTAGAGCAAGCCATAAAAAGTTATATTAGCTAATAAGTATTGTACTAGGATTTATTTATTTGAATAAGGCTAGCTTTTAACTAGTATTAAGTATATTATAGCTGATAGATAGCTTATAGAGCTATATTTTATTGCTCTAGGATTAATATATTTAGTCTGCTAGTATAATAGTAGTAATCTATCTAAAGCCTCTTATATTACTGTTTCAGAAACTAGATATTCTAATAATTAATTAGTGATTAACTAGTTATACTTTTTCTATAAAAATACTAAGGATTACCTATCAAAAAAGAGAAACAATCTCTGACTTCTGATCTGCGATAGATATAGTAGCTATCTTATCTATGAATTCTTAGATCTCTGTATCTTTTATAATATTATTCCTTATTTCTATCTGTCTTATATAACCTATCTAGTTCAGCCTCTTAATAGAAGTCTATTCTGTGTCCTGAAGTAAGTATATTGTGCTAAAAATAATAAGATTATATAGTAGAAGAGTAATACTGATAATACTATGGTCTTTTTTGTAATAATATCAGAGCTTTATATATAATCTTTAACCCTCTATACTATTCATAAGGCCTTTTCTGAATATAGTATCCTGCTATTTAAACCAGAATTAGTTATTAATTATATTATAGAGACCTAAACCTCTGAGCTAGAGCTTTAGATATTTAATAATAATATATCTCTGCTAGAGTAAGTATTAAGTATTCTAAATATACTATCTAAATCAGTAGCTGCTGTATATTATATAGCAAGCAAAATATCTAATTTATTAGATTAATTACTGATTCTAGCTAATATTAAGTCTTAATTAATATGTGTTATATATACTAGTATATAGCTTATTAAGGATATTAGTCTTTTAAATAATATAATAGAACACAGATTATCTAAACAGTATATAAATATATATAAGTTAAGAAAGTAATTAGGCAAATTTAGGGCTCTTACTATAAAAGATACTAATTACTATGCTAAAGACCGAAAAATAAAGAATAAAAAGAAGAAAGCGAAGCAGCGGCTGCGTAAGATAACACTCCTAGATATATCTATTATATCTAGGTTTACAGGATTAGATAATTACAAGCTATAGTATCCTTTGCTATTATAATCTGATAATAATTAGACTAATTAGGCTTTATATTTATTGTGTAGTAGTGTGTAAATAGCTAAAAATAACAAAAAAATTGTGTTAACAAGCGAAGTGTGTTAACCGCCGGTTAACCAATACCTGGAGGGGGTTGGTCAACCTTAGGTTTAAGGCACTAAAGGTCCGCCGCTAAAAGGTGACTATTAGAAGTAGAATCCTAAAAGATATCCTATAGTAATAATATAAGATTAATTACGAAGAACTAAATATATATATACTAATAAATATCCTTATATATCTAGTTCTTCCTATTCTGTAGATAGGATTCCTGTCCTATTGTTAGGACAGGTCTGTTCTGTACGAACAGACAGGGTATCACGTGAGTCCTTTACTATATCCTTATACTTTAGGTATAATATAAGTGTTAGTAGAAAGGGTGCTTATTCTTATATTGTGCTAGCCGTTTTATAGTTTAGTATAGTATAGTTCAAGACAGTAAATCAGAGACTAATTTTAGCTATTTTTTATATAATCTGACCTATACTTTCTCCTAGAAATAGTTAGCTATAATCCTTCTATTACTAACTATACTAGTCTTCTATAATCTATAAGACTTTACTATATCCTATAATATTATTCTCTTCTTTATAGATTCTTATTCTAAGAATCCTTTATAACTGCTGTTTTCCTAGTAAGTGCTTTATTTTTATTTTTACTTTTTCCTGTTTCTTATGTTTTGCTAATTATATCTTCTTCTAGTATCTCAGATTATAAGCTTTATTAGTTAATTAATTATAAGAGATTTAAATCTCTAGTTCTCTGTCTCTATTATATCTGTCTTTATTATATCTGTATTTATTCTAACTAGTTAAAGAATTATTCTTATTATATTTAAGCTAGCTAGGATACTAAGTATAAGATACCTAAGAAATCTTTTACTAATACTAAATAGTATTATCTCCTAAAGTCTCAGTCTTCTCTTTATAACTAGAAAGAGAAGCTTATCTAGGCTCAGAACAAGATTATTATAAAGTTATTATATCTTTATAAACAAGAGAAATTACTATATAAGCAAGCAGGTGATTTTATTATATATAAATATTAAGATATTACTAAACTAGAGAAGCTTAAGTATTATAAGGCTAAGAAATTACAGTGTCTTAAGACTGAATAAAAAGAGTATAAGACTAAGTCTTCTTATACTATATCTAAGAATATTAATTATACCTTGTCTGAGGACTATCAGGTTCTTACAGCTATATCTGAGAATCCTATTCTGATATAGATAATTATATTAGTTAATCCTATATTATTAATCTCTTAGGATAATCTAGATATCTTCTTAGTTAGTAAGACTATAAAGTCTCTGTTATCTGTTAGTAGTACTATTAAACTAGCTAGCAGTAGCTTATTAGATTCTTAATAAATTCTTATATATTTTCTGAGATATTATACTCTTTCTATTTTACTAGATAGTAAGATTTTCTATTAATATATTTTATCTATAGAATATTCTCTACTTTATATTTATTCTTAGTTTCTTATTCTATTTCTATATTTATAGTAAATTTAGTATTTTCTAGTATAGATTTAAATAATAAAATATAGAATATTATATAAATATATTATATACTGTCTATAATCTTAAGTAATAGTTAACTAGTCTAATTGTTTCTTTAATTTTAAATAGTCCTAGTTTTAGATAGTTAAGCTTTAAGCTTAGTTACTTAGTTTTAATATTTTAATATAGAAAATATATCTTTTCTCTCTTTTTAAGATTTAGCTTTTCTTAGTAGCCTTAATTATAGTAGTATTTTATCTATAGATTTAAAAACTTAATATTCCTAGCTAATTAGAGATATAGTTACTTAAGTTCTATAGCTAAGAGTTATAATAACTCTGTCTCTGTCTGTTTTCTAATAGATTTACTAATAATTATAGAATTATATCTATAATTAGTAAAGAATAGTATTTTTATTATTATTATATATATTATATTATTATATATAAATTATATAAGTAATAATAGTTCTATCTAGTTATTCTGCTAGTAGTTTATATAGTATCTTAGATACTATTCTAATATTTAATTAATTCTTTCTGTCTGCCTATTTATCTATAGATAATAGATAGTAGAGAGTCTATACTTAATATCTACTATATCTATAAATAATTACTATATTTTATTTATAAAAAACTTATCTCTATCTAATATTATTTTCTTAGATATTCTGTGATTAGTAAATATATATCTAAATAATAAGAATACTATTATTTTAGTATTAATAGTTTCTATTATTAGTATTATATATAAATATTTTATTAATTAGTCTATAACTACTATAATTATATTATATTCTTTTGATTTTAGTAGTTTAGTAATAAAGTTAAGTATAATCTATTTCTATAGTTTAGTTAGTGTTTCTGAGCTCTATAGTTTACTATATAGGATATATTATAATAATTTATTTTATTTATATATATTATATTACTTAATATATTTTCTAATTTTTCTATATATACTTAGAATATAGTAATTTCTTAAGAGATATTCTGCTATTTTCTCTATTTCTATATATCTATATATAAGATTATTATAATATTATTATATTACTTTATTCTGAAGCTATTACAGAACATAGATTAATCTGTAAATATAGATTAGTCTATTACTTCTTATACTTTCTTATCTATATTTTATAATTAGATTATCTTTTATATATTTTCTGATTTTCTTAATCTATTTATTATCTTAAATCTTACTAGTAATAGTTAATATCTAGTAATTATATACTAGATAGCTATTATTATTTTTCTTAAGTATAGCTAGAATAATATTCTTAATCTCTTCTATATAGTCAGATCTTCTGCTAAGTATATCTGTCTAGCTATTAGCTATTTCTAGATAATATTTAATCCTATAATTATATCTAGCTAAGATTTCTGTCTAATATACTTATTATCTTATTAATTCTTTTATAATAGTAAAAAAGATAAGATTCTTATAATCTAACTTAACTAAAATCTAGTATTTTACTTCTTCTAGATATACTCTCTATACTTTAAATACTGATACTATAGCTAGTAGTTCTTTATTATAGATATTATAATTAATTTCTATAGATATTATTTTTCTAGACTAGAATATAACTAATTAAGATTTCTTATTATTTCCTAGCTAAGTAAGTTATACTCTGAATATATAATCTAATATATTAGTTTCTACTATAAATAGTTTTTCTAGATCTACTAATATAAGTATTATTTATTTAATAAACAGTTTCTTAAGAATATTAAATAAATTTTCTAATTTATTATTCTAGATCTATTTTTAGTCTTTCTCTTTAGTAGTTTATTAAAATTAATTATAATTTTTCTAAATCTGTTAATTAAATATTAGTAGTAATTATATAATCTTATAAATTATTAAACTTTCTTTATATTTTTTAGTATTAGCTATTCTAAAATACTCTTAATCTTATCTTCTTATATACTAAATCTGTCTTAGCTAATTATATATTCTAAAAAGTCTATTTTCTTAGTATAGAATTTATATTTCTTAAGCTTAAATATAATTTTAGCTTCTCTAAACTTTTATAATATTTTCTTATTATACTTAATATATTCTTTTAGGATTTTAGAGAATACTAGAATATTATTTAGATATACTATTATAAAGATATCTAGATATTCTTCTAATATATTAAAGATAAATTACTAAAATATTATAAATATATTTATAAGTCTAAATAATATAACTAGATACTTAAAGTATCTGTATTTTATTCTAAATACTGTTTTCTATTTATCTTTTTTCTTAATCTAAAGATAATTATATATATTTATAATATTATATTTAGTAAAGTAAACACTTTCTTAGATATAATC
>JAMAGY010000088.1:0-40039 GCA_023626415.1 Penicillium sp. S1701
ATTCTATATTATAATTAAGATATTTTTAATAAAATCTAAATTTAGGCTTTTAGATAAGATAAAATAATACTATCTTATTAGATAATTTTTAGTTTTTCTAAGATCTTAGTTTTTCTAATATTTTCTTTTATATTATAATTTTTTATATCTAAAAAATATAAATATTAATAAAAAAGAATAATAAATTTCTCTATTTTTATTTTTATTCTTTTTCTGCTCTTTTTTATCTTTATTTTTATTTTTCTTTTTCTTAGAATTCTTTATCTCTAAGCTTAGCTTTTCTTTAATACTATTATAAATTAATATTAAATAAGATTATTCTATATTATCTAATCTAAAATATACTTAATTCAGAAAAAGAAATAGCTATTTTTATAATATAATAGAGTTTCTAGATTCTTTCTTTCTTAAAAAGATTTTTAGCTAGTTTTTATCTCTAATTAATTAAAAAAAAATTTTTCTTATTATAAGAAATAAAATTTTTTTTAATAATTTCTAGATTTTCTTTATCTGTTAATAGATTCTTTATTTTTTTAGTCTATTTTTAACTTTTTTTTTAATATTCTTTTAATATTCTTTAAATATTATTTTAATCTAAATTTTTTTTATCTAAAGAATTCTATTTTTATTTTCTTTAATAATTTCTAGATTTTTCTTTATAATAAATTTTTTAGTTTTTTTTTATCTTATCTTATATTAGATTTCTAATTTAAATTATTTTTTTATAGATTTTAAAGATTATAGTCTAGCTTAATTATTACTTAAAAAATTATATCTTCTTAATAGTAAATATCTAAAATTAGGCTTTATTAGAAAAGAAGATAATTATTATAAGATTTATATTAAAGAGAGTAAGTTTTAGTCAGAAATAATTATCTTATTTTATATTTTCTTTAATAATTTAATTTTATTTTAGTTATATTATTAATTTATATCTGATCTATATCTAATCTATATAATAGTTAGAATAAATAACTTAATATAAAATTCCTATTATCTTTAAGATTTTCTTAAGAATTAGTCTCTATTACTATTAATAATTATTAGTTAATTCTCTTTTCTTTAATTACTATCTAAAGTCTTGTCTAGTCACAGATCTCTAGCCTGTTCCTTAGTGTTTGCTATTACAATATTGTCTAGAAATTAATAGAAAGTAGCTAATAGATATAGTAAGTACTAGAGAAGAGAATATAAGAGTATTAGGTATAGATAATAGAAGAGTATAGTACTAGCTATAGTCTATAGCAGAGTTCTTATTTACTATTTTTCTTTCTGTTCTGTTTATAGTAGTAATACTACTATCTTTTTTTAATATTCTGTTTATTTTATTTATCTCTTTTATACAGATAGTATATATCTTAAGCTTTAGATATTTAGTATACCTCTAAGTAGCTTCTTCTTTGGTATCTGTACCTTGTTTAATACTAGTTGTATAATACTTTAGTATAGCTGTATATATTTAGAGTGAGCTAGAGTACTAGGTAATTAAGATATTAATTAATTAATTAATTTAATAAGTACATTATAAGATATAAATATATCTAATCAAGCCTTAAATAGTAAATACTTTCTTGCTAATATAGACACTAAGTAGTAAGTACTCTTTTAGGTATAATATACTGTAATGGCAAACACTAAGGAACAGGCTAGAGACCTGTGACTAGGCAAGACTTCGGATAGTAATTAAAGAAAGGAGAATCAACCAATAATTATCAATAGTAACAGAGACTAATTCTTAAGGAAACCTCAAGGACATTGAGAATTTTACGTTAAGTCATTCATCCCGGCTATCACGTGGATTAGGTATAGATCGGGCACGAATTAGTAACGTGGCTAAAACAAGATCGAATTGCCAAAGGGAATACAAATCGAGGTAATTGCTTCTGACTGAAGCTCACTCTCTTTGACACGAGCCCCGTGACATATACTAATAGATAAAGTGATCAGAATCCTGGCAAGGGCAGAGGTCTGGGAAGCGCCTGGCTTCCTAATATAGCAGTAAATAGACTTACTAAATATGATAATCAAAATAGAAAAGAGCTTCTCTGTATTGTTGATAGTACTAATAGTCACCTTTTAGCGGCGGACCTTTGGTGCCTTAAACCTAAGGTTGACCAACACCCGGAGGGTGTTGGTCAACCGGCGGTCAACGCACTTCGCTTGTTAACGCAATTTTTTTGTTATTTTTAGCTATTTACACACCACCACATAATAAATACAAAGCCTAATTAGTCTAATTATCATCAGATCATAATAGCAGAGGGTACTATAGCTTGTAATTATCTAATCCCGTGAACCTAGGTATAGTAGATATACCTAGGAATATTATCTCACGCAGCTACTGCTTTGCTTCCTTCTTTTTATCCTTTATTTTTCGGCCTTTAGTATAGTAATTAGTATCTTTTATAGTAAGAGCTCTAAATTTACCTAATTACTTTCTTAACTTATATATATTTATACACTGTTTAGACAATCTGTGTTCTATTATGTTGTTTAAAAGACTAATATCCTTAATAAGCTATATACTAGTATATATAATATATATTAATTAAGTCTTAATATCAGCTGAAATCAGCAATTAATCTAATAAATTAGATATTTTGCTTACTATATAATATACAGCAGCTACTAATTTAGGCGGTATGTTTAGAATACTCAATACTTACTCTGGCGGAGATATATTATTATTAAATATCTAAAGCTCTAGCTCAGAGATTTAGGTCTCTATAATATAATTAATAACTAATTCTAGTTTAAATAGCAGAATACTATATTCAGAAAAGGCCTTACGAATAGTACAGAGAGTTAAAGATTATACACAAAGCTCTAATATTATTACAAAAAAGGCCGCAATATCACAGGTATTATTCTCCTACTATATAATCTCATTATTTTTAGCGTAATATACTTACTTTAGGACACAGAATAGACTTCTATTAAGAGACTGAACTAGATAGGTTATATAAGGCAGACAGAAATAAGGAATAATATTATAAAAGATATATAGATCTAAGAATTCATAGATGAGATAGCTGCTATATCTATTACAGATCAGAAGTCAGAGATTATTCTCCTTTTTTAATAGATAATCCTTAGTATTTTTGTAGAAAGAGTATAACTAGTTAATTACTAATTAATTATTAGAATACCTAGTTTCTGAAACAGTAATATAAGAGGCTTTAGATAGATTACTAGTGTTATACTAGCAGACTAAATATATTAATCCTAAAATAATAAAATATAGCTCTATAAGCTACCTATCAGCTATAATACACTTAATACTAGTCAAAAGCTAGCCTTATTTAAATAAATAAGTCCTAGTATAATACTTATTAGCTGATATAACTTTTTATGGCTTACCCTAGCCTAGTGAGAAGCCTGTTTTATCAAAATTATAGATATTTTTAGCAGAGGTAATCTTTAAAAAGTGCTCTATATGCTTATAAAATACTATTAGTATACTAATATCTTCTACAGTAATATGATTCTGGTCTGCAAACTTTTATTATACCTAATAGAGGTGTGATAGCAGATATTTAGCTACAAAATTATATACCTAATCTTTAGCTAGCAGACACGTATTAGGGTCTACTCTGCGTAAAAGTACATTTGCACTCACTATCACTATTCCGGCTGTAGCTAGTATATACAAGTTATTAAGACACTTGATCTAATATATAATTAAGCTAATTTATAGCTTATTTAGACATATATAGGTCATTTTGCGCGTAGTGCAAGATACACAGCTATTAAATCGCGCCCGCAATCACCACACTAAGATATTATATTCGCGTGCTAATACAGCGAAATTAGGCTTTTTTTCACGCTTAGCTACTGCGTAAGCGCTCTGAATACACCTCTCTTTATCATAATACGTGGTATTCATTATGATGGTGGTTGTAGGAGTCAAAATAGTAATAATACGTGCGTTGACAAGCGAAGTGCGTTGACCGCCGGTTGACCAACCCCCTCCGGGTGTTGGTCAACCTTAGGTTTAAGGCACCAAAGGTCCGCCGCTAAAAGGTGACTATTAATTATTTGCTTAGTAGGATTACTATAGATGTTTTTTGGTGTCTTAAACCTAAGGTCCGCCGCTAAAAGGTGACTATTATATTATAAAATATAAGATATTTTCTGTATCATATATATTTCTATATAAACTCTAGAGAACTTTTTCTATGGATTATTAGTAACTAGTAATTTTCTATATATAACGCAATCCACGGCTGAGCTGGCCACCCCATCCAAAATCGCGTCTTCTCACTACCCTACCTAATTTACCGCCTACTATACCACTAATTTATGCTGAATACTCGTAGAAATTGGCTAATCAGGAGGACAGAATCCTATTAGCTCTTAATAATATAAAAAATAGCTGTATTAAATCTATTCGTGTAGTAGTGAAGCTATACGATATACCGCGCTCTATATTACAGATATATATTAATAGCATAGTCTTATATACTGATATATATATAGCTATAAATTAAACCTAATATAAAGAGGATTCACTTACTAAGTAGATTCTATCTATAGATTTGCGTAGAATAGTACTAAGACTCTCTACTATAGAAGAGATAGCTAGTATTCTTCTTACAGTGTGTAGAAGAACCTCTCTATTAACTATTAGTATTAATTAGATATTAATATTTATTAAATAGCGCGATAAGCTTTAATTACACTTTTCTAAGTAAAATAATTATTAGCACACTCTTAATAAGGATCTAAAGACTAAAAGAATAGTTTTTAATAGTGTAATATATGATTAAAGAGAATAAGATTTAACTAACGTAATCCCGGTCAAGCTGGCCACACGGTCAAGCTGGCCACCCCAAAACACCATACTAAGTGCGATTTTTCAGATCGCTGTATATTAACGACGAGAGGTTGATTTTACTCGATTTTCAATCAGATAATATATTCAGAGTCAGAAATAGCACAGCTCAAGTAAAAGATACAGTAGATAATTATTTACCAGCATTACCAAAAAATATGCTCCAACTAAGCAATACAGATATATATCCCCATCTGGTCACATAGTTATGTACTTGTCGACCTTGTAAAGGTATTTAATATAATACATTGAACTCAAGGATACCTTAAGATCATATGCTTAGCATCCAGTGTTGACACATGAAGTTGTAAAAATTCACATTCAGTACGGTGTTTTGGGGTGTCCAGCTCGACCGTGGATTACGTTAGAGGATATCTATAACTTTAATAAGACTAGTATTATAATAGGGCTTATACTATCATAAAAGATAATTATATAAGTAGAATACTATAATTAGTAATTAATTCTATAGCTAGGTAATTATAAATAGATTACTATAATTAAAATAATACATACTAATAGCTATTTACTGCTACTCTGTATTATATTTAAAGATCAGATTTATATTACTAGATAGTTTAAATTAAATCTCTCTAGAGATTAGTAAATCAAAATATTAAATAATAGCTAGACTATTAATAAAATCAGTCTTTACTAGCTCTAAAAGATCTTTATTCTATATACTAATTTTTATATAAGAGTAATATTAGCTATTAATTCTTAATAAGTATAATAGCTATCTTATATCTTAATTTAATTAAATCTGTACTAAAAATAATATTATACAACTCTGTATATCTTTATATTTATCTTACTTTAACTGCTTAATATTAGATACTTTATAATACTTAAGTATATATAGTCACTTTATAAGTAATTTAGCCTAAATAGGCTATAATTATATTAATAAGCTTAATTTTCTAGCCGATTATCCTTGCGTATAGCTAGAAGCTTTCTAGCTAAATATTATTTAAAGTAGTTTTATAGCTATTAGTATTATACTAGTTAGTGCTAAAAGAGTGTTTTCTAAGCTTAATATATTACTTTAAATATCTTTATTACTACTAAGCTAACTAAGCAGTAGATCTAGCTAATTTACACTAAAAATATCTAGAATAGTAATTTAGCTAGAAAAGCAAGCTTTTATACTTAAAGAGCTTCTAAAATAGCAATCATATAGCCTGCTAACACCATTAAAACCTATACTTAATCAGATTATTAAGGGCTACTATATTACACTATATAACACTATACTACTAGTAAAGGAGAACATTAATCTACGCACAGTGAATAAAAAGAAACGTCAAAAGCGCACTTAATTGACTAGACAGATTACACATAAAGAGGGCCTATTAATTAAAGAGAGCCTATAGCTAGCTCAGCAGCTAATTCAGCTACTAGAAGCTAATAAGATAGTATTGCATAAACAGGGCATTTATCTACTCAGCAGGATCAGCTACACAGGAGGGCTCTACCTAGGTATAGTAGGTACAGGGATTTTAGACATAATAGTCACCTACTGCGGCAGACCTTTGGTGCCTTAACCCTCAGGTTGACCCACACCCCCGGGGGGTGTGGGTCAACCCGCGGTCAACGGAGTTCGCTCGTCAACACAAACAATTTTTTTTTATTTTTTATATATAATAACAACAACATAGTATACTAGTAATCAGCTATAGTCTTCTCCTAGGTCAGAATATGACATTTCACTATATAGTAAATAATATTTGACAGGTATAGCGCTGTCGCCTAGAATCAGCTGATTACAAATAGCTTTAAGCTCTGCCTTAATAGCTTCTGCCTTGTTTTTGTCCTTAATATAGCGATTAGCATCCTTAGTAGAAAGTACACCAAATTTACTAATTTGTTTTCGACTTTTACGTGTAATTTGATATTGTTTTAGTAGTATAGTTTTAAATATGTTATTTAATAGTCTAATCTGTTCTATAAGACAAATTTGTGCTTCTGCAACACGCAGCATTTATATATATATTTTGACCTTAATATTTGGCAATTGATCAAATAAATTAACTATTTTGTTATAGATATATCGCGCGTTATATACAGACTTTACAGGTGTAGTAGGAATACTAGATACCTGCTCTAGTAGTGGTGTATTATTATTAAATATTTATAATTCAGGCTCTAAGATCTGTTCAGCTATTAAATAATTAATAATTAACACTAGATTATAGAGTAGAATACCCTGATCGGTAAAGGCTTTGCGAATAGTGCATAGTTTTATAGTATTTACACAAATAGCAGTAATCTCTATAAAGAACACTGCTATATCACAAGTATCACTACTCTATTAAGTAATCTTATTATTTTTTGTCTGATATACTTATTTTAGTACACAGAATAGACTCCTATCAAGAGACTGAATAATATAGATTATATAAGACAGGCAGATATATAGAATAATATTATATAAAGCACAGATATCTAGGAATTCGTAGATTAGATAACTACTATAGCTATCAAAGATCAGAAATCTAGGCTTATTCCTATTTTTTCTAAGGCAATACCTAGTATTTTCTTAGAAAAAGTACAGCTAGTTAATTATAAGAAGATCATTAGAAAAACCACTTTCAGAAACAGTAATTTATGAGTTTTTAGATAGCTTTCTACTATTATACTATCAGACTAGATAAGTTTTACCAGGTACAACAAAATATAGCTCTATAATCTATCTATCAGCTGTAATATACTTAATCTTAGTAATAAGTTATCCTTGTTTAAATAAATAGGTTCTAGTCTAGTATATATTATAAGAAAAGACCTTTTATAGCTTACCCTAGCCTAAAGTAAAGCTAGTTTCGTCAAAATTATAGATATACTTAGATAGAATATATTTTAGCAGAGGCTCTAGGCACTTATACCACGTAGTTAATACACTAATATCTTAAGCAGTAATACAGTTTTGGTCTGCAGGTTTCTGTTACACCTAATAAAGATCAGATAGAAGGTGTTTTACAGTAAAACTATACACCTAATCCTTATAGAGAGGATGTATATCAGGATTTGACCTCCGTAACAATGTATTTACTGCGCCAGTAACTATTCTAGCGATCAGAGGTATATATATTTTATCTAAACAGATAATCTAGATAACTAATAAGGCTATCTGAGTCTTGTTTAGACGTGAATAGGTTATTTCGCGAGTTATTTGAGATAGTCGACCGGCAAAACGCGCCCGTAGTCAGCCAACAGAAATGTTATATTCACACGCCAACGCTACGAAATTGACCTTTTTGGAGGTTCTAGCTACTGCGTAAGCAGTTAAAATATGTCTTTTAACATCCGAATAGGGCTTAGACGTAGTAGTAGTGGTATTAATAGACAATATATTTAAAAATGTTATGTTGACGAGCGAACTCCGTTGACCGCGGGTTGACCCATTCCGGGGAATGGGTCAACCTGTTAGGCGGTGTGCCGCATCTCAGGTGACAATTAGGGCCAATCATTATAATAAATGATAGTTATAGCAGAATTAATGCGTTTTAGTTGATTTGTCATGTTTCAAAATTTATCATGGGGGTGGGTGGCCAGCTCGGCCGTGGATTACGTTAATCATATATACTACTAGATAAGAAATAAGTTAGAAAGAAGAATAAAATGAATTTTTCTAAGATAAACTATAAAGGTATATATATAAGAGATGTCAGGTAATACTACTATATCTGATTGCCTAGTAGAGAATTTCACTAGTCTAGGTCTTGTTCTCTCCCTAATAGAGGCTATTACTAGATCTTAGATTGGATATTTTATAGCTCCTCGGTCTAGACTAGTAGGCATTAACTAAGGAGTCATAAATTATTTATCTAATTTTTGTAAGAATAGTTTCTAGAAATAGGTATTTAGAATAATATAGTAACAGAGAACACTTATACCAGAATTATAAATAAGAGTAATAACCTAGTAGTATTTACTAACAGTAATAGTATTGAGAGGAGAATCGAAATAGTAATAATTAATACCAGCAGATATATCTTAAAATACTTAGATATATACTAAAAATACAGCTACTATATATACTAGTGAACTATAAAGTATATAGATAATACTAGATTTAGTATTAGAGAATAGTAGTATAGTAGTGCCGCACCCGTATTCCCAATACTGCACGCCCCCCACCTGGCGGTGAGGGTGCGCGTCAGTAGTAGGTTAATCGTCACAACAAGGTCAAATTTTGTACATAACCTCTTCGTACAACTATTCCTAACCGCCACTATGCCCTACCGACCTAAAATTAACGAATCTCATGTAATTGAGGCTTGCGAAGCCGCCTGTGCTGTCAAAAAACCGAATTTGGCAAAGATAGCGCGGGAATATAGTGTTTTATATTCTCTGCTACAGGGACATATTGTCCTTAGGAAACAGCCTCGTACTGCCCTAAAACCTTATTTAAGAGCTCTTAAAGCTTTTTAGGAAGAGGTATTAACTTAATAGATTATGGAATTAAATGACTGCTATATACCGGTAACACTAGTGTTACTATATAAGATAGTGTAACTATTACTTATACACGCTAGCTCTGATTATATACTTAGTAATCGCTAGGCTTATCGCTTTATAAAATGTTTACCAGAGAATATAAAATTAGTCTTAGTGAAGCAGAAGATAAAGAAGTATAAGCATATCAAGACAGAGGATATATAGAAGCTTAATATATAGTATATAAAGCTTGGAAATATGATCAAAAAGGACACACCAGCGTGTTTAATCTATAACTTTGAATGAATGTGGTTTTTAACCTAGAAAAGGCAAAGATCGCAAGGTTATTAGTAATCATAAAGGTCCTGATATTAGAGAGATAGAGTATTCAGAAACTATTACTGCCCTAGAGTATATTACTGTAGATGGTTAGTTTATAGACCTATTATTTGTTTTCAAAGATATCAAATTCCAAGAAATTTAGTATAATAACACTGATAGCCTCCTACTATATACTCTTATAGCAATATCTCTAAATAGCTAGATATCTAATAAACTACTTTTAGAATAGCTTAAACACTTCTATATTATAACTAAGAAGCGCGACCGTACAAAGAAGAGCAAGAAACATATTATGATCTTTGATAGTTATAATACATATCTTACAGCTGAGTTTTTATAAAAGTGTCATAATTATGATATATTGCCGATTTTATTTGAGCCTTATATAATATATCTATTATAGTCTCTTAATAGTAAGCTATTTTTAGCTTATAAATAGTATTTTAAAGTAGTAAATAATAAATTATCCTACTTTACAGAAGTGCTAGGTAGAAAGTCTGAATTTCTGAGAGTAATAGCCTTAGTATGCGCCTATATCTTTAATTCACAAATAATTTATAATGCTTTTAAAGAGTATAGTATTTACCTAGTCGATAGCTCAGAGATTGTTACTAAACTTTAAGCAAAACTACTACTAATACCTGATATTAATATATCATAACTATGACTATATAGAGAGAGCACCCTAGAACCTAGATTATCTAGTATTAAAAACTCGCCTCCAAGAACAGTTCAAGCTACTAGAAAGAACTAAAAGAAGCTATTAAAGCTATCTCAAAGAGAAACTATATCACTAAAGCTTCAGCGAGTATTAAAAACTCGCCTCCAAGAACAGTTCAAGCTACTAGAAAGAACTAAAAGAAGCTATTAAAGCTATCTCAAAGAGAAACTATATCACTAAAGCTTCAGCGAGTATTAAATTATATTACAAAACACTAGAATATAATTATAGAATATATAGTGCTTATAAGCAGCACTATTCATCAAATAACTACTTCACGTCGGCTACTATAACACGAATTTCATAGACACCAGGTGAAACCGCTTTCTGGCTCTCTTATATTAGAAGTTCGTGATACAAACTACTTAATTAAAGCTAGGAAAAGCAAAGAGACGGCGAAGGTAGCTAAACGAGAAGCAAGAGAGGCCAAAAAAAAGCAGAACCAACCATCACTAGCAGAGGCTGCGCAGGCAAATCAGACATCATTAGATACAGAAAATACTGCAGCAGGTAGTGGATTATTTCTTAAGTTTCATTCAAAACAGTTGTGTTAAGGAATCGTGTAAATAGCTTCAAATTTGACCTTATTGTGACGATTAACCTACTACTGACGCGCACCCTCACCGCCAGGTGGGGGGCGTGCAGTATTGGGAATACGGGTGCGGCACTACTATATATAATCATAATATGCAAGAGTATGATTTAGATATTATTAATTAGACTGGCTAACTAGCCTTAAAGCTCTCAGATATCTCTATATAGTTTCTAACTAGATATATCTTAATTACTTCAAGGATTCTCTACTAGCTCTGTTAGTAATCTGTGTCCATTGAATTCTACTTCATATTTACTCATAATAGTATATATATAGTAATCAATTAACTAATAAAACTATAAAAGAAGTTGTTAAGAACCCTATAAATCTATAACTATTATTACTCGTTCTGGATAGTGATAAAGTAAGAGATACAGAGATAAATAAAAATAAATATATAAAGAAATAGAGGAATCTAGCAACAAAATAGTAAGAATAATAAAACATTTAATCAAAAAGCTAAATAAGAAAAAGCTAGAATATTAGAAGAATATATAAGAGAGTAAGTATAGTATCAGATCTCACACAGACAGTAAGACTAAAGTGAATTAGATACCTAAATATGATATATAGGCTCTAAATTAGCTATAGTATTTTTTTATTGAATCCCTATTCATGATTAAACAGCTAAGTGCTAGTATTTAAAGAAAGCATAGTTATAGAAATATTAAGGTGTATAATCTTAAGGATTTCAAGCCTACTAAAGCTAGTGTTAGTTATTTATGTAGCTAGGGATAGGTATAATATAGCGAATTTAGTGATTCAGTGTCTTAGTGATATAAGGAAGTCTCTCTACAGAGAGGTTCTAGAACAGATATAGTAGATATAAAGAGCTAGTAGTAACTAAACAAGTAGGAAAGTAGTTAAAGTAAGAGTGAGTGATTTAGAATATTATTCAGATACTATTAAGTACTTGTAGATATAGTAGAGACTAAAAAAAGAGGATATAAGAGTATCACTACTGATATGAGAAGAGTATAAGTGTTACCTAAAGTATATAATAGTATTCTCTTATTTTGCTATTTCTTAGTTGTGTTGTTAATATATAGTAGTATAACTATACTATGTATTTCTAGATAGACTAGATAAGTCTATAATTACTCTATTAGATAGATAATTATTCTTCTGCTCTATATATACTCTAGAGCCTAAGTAATAGCTATAATTAAACTAAAACTGACTCATACTAGAGAGCGTGGCGCTCCCTAGTACTAACTTTAACTAGATATAGATACTATTAAGAAACTATACTATATATGCTATTAGACTAAATCTAGTTCTAGAGATAGATATTTAAAATTACTTAGGAGACTTACTAGACTCTATTAGATCTAATCCTACTAACCAGTAGCTTATATTAGTATCTAGAGAAACAAAGTAGCTAATTAGATAATTAAAACAATAATTACAGTAAAATAATATCTAATCTAACTATGATAATTTTTACTAAGTAAGGATAGTAGTAAAATACAAAGTTTAGTAAAGAACAAAGCAAATATAAAAAGAATAGTAGAAGAATCTAAAAATAAAGATAGTAAAGATTACAGTGGTTAATTAAGATAGTATATAAACAGAATCTTAAATACATAGCGAGCTCCAAAAAAGATATAGTATTAGCTCTTATATAAGTAAAATCAGAAAGAATTAGTCTGACTACTTACTCTTATAATACTACAAGCTAGGTACACCCTATATCTCTAGCCTTACTAAATCCTAAAATCTTAGTCACTTTAGCTATAACTAATATTATATCTAAAAGAATATATAATTAGTATCTTAGTATCTATTATATTAATCAAAAAATAATCTAGCCTTAGTTAAAAATATAGAATTATTTTAATATACTGATACTATCCCTAATCGCCTGTGGTATAAGCTCTTAAAGAATATACCTGTAGTACTTGATACTCTGGAGTTGCTATTTAACGCCTATCTCTGTATTAGGTATAATTATCTTTGGTTTTAGGACTTAATACCTGTTATTTTACGAAAATAGAATAAAGCTGACTACTAGTAAATAAAGACCTATGACCTAATAGCTTTGTCAAATATCCTAAGATAAGATTCTTAAATTTTATTATAGTATAGAGAATTAGTTATATAGTTAGGAGATATATATCACTTCTAGTAGCTGACTTTAGTAAATAAAAGAGTATCTCTACTAACTATACAGCATACTCATTAACTATCTCTATAATATCTAAAGTAAAGATAGGGTAATGACACCTATACCGCCACTCTCACTATTCTTACCCGCCCTCCGCTAAGTTATACTATACTAACTTCTACCTAAATTCAGAGACAGAATTACCTCTTTTAGTTTAGTATATCTATCTAGTTACTAGGGCATATAGCCAATAGTTGTAAAGATACCATAATTAGGCATAATACAGCCAAATTATACTAATTATAGCTAAGATATTATGATATTCTATAAATAGCTTTATATTAGGACCAAGCCTAAATAGATAACTTCTATATAGATAAATTACTAATTTTTCTAAATAAATTTAAGAATTACCACTAGCAGAAACTATTATCTTTTTTGACATTTAAAGTATATAAGCTATTCTATAAATTTATATAACAAGTCACTTGGCCAGCATAGTTGCCAAAAGGTCAGGGCGATAATTCAGTGCATCTTGGGCTCGGAACACTGTCGTTCCGAAGATCCCACCAATACTTCCACCTCCTACGAGGGTTTCTGATGTGAAAGCTCGTTTCCATTGCCCACGGATATTGTTACTAGAAGATTGGTTAGCCCATGCTCATTAGAAAACTTGCAGATTTTTCGCTAGAAGAGATCCAACAGTCAATTACCTTTGCCAGGAGACCAATGCGGGGCAGTTCGCGATTTTTAGTATAGATCAAAACAGACCATATCCTTAAATAATTAAATACTAGAAACTTACTAGCTACTCACACAGCCTCCAAAAATTAGATAGGAGCAGATATAATTCAGCAGAGAGGAGGGGAGTATAGGTATCAACCTCCTAAAGATAAGATAGTCTGTCTTACTATTGCTGCTACTAGATATCCTTAATACTTATAATAATATTTGTTTTAAATAATATTTTCATAATCTTTTAAGGTAATATCTTAGATAGCTTATATTCTAAAAGGATAACTATTTTTAAGATATTATAGTATTAAGATTAAGATACTAGAGAGTATCGTAGTTACTATTTTTATACTTCCTAGTATCCTATAAGAAGACTTTTTAAGGATCACTAATCCTATATCTAATCAATAATACGCTATAGAGATAGATAATAATATCTTTCTGTCTCTCTCTATACATAAGTATATATACTTACTATTTTATCTCCTAAGTCTAGTTTTCTCTAAATACTTAATATCACTAATCATGTCTGTATTTATAGATATACTTTCTGATAATAACAAAACAATATTTAATAACTAAAAAGATAATTCCAGTATTATAGCTAAAAAGAATGTAAAGCGGTTAATCTCATGATATTAGAGTAAAACAACTTAAGAGTAAATAGTCAAGTAAAGAAATATACTCTATCTACTTTATTAACCTAAAAGATAATAATATACTATCTTAGTATATATTATTAGTTCTCTTAAAGATATCAACTATAGACATAATATATAAAAAGATATTTTAGCTACTATCTTAGCTAAGAAATATTTTATAAATAGTACTAAAATAAAATAGTAGCTAAAGTTTTGTATATCCTTCGCGAGGACTACTATATAGTGATACTGTGTTAGAGATGAATAGTGTTACTACTACTGGTTTTCTGTACTGCTATTCTAGCTCTATAGGTTAGATTAGTGTCATTAGTACTAGTATGATAGTATAGGTGCTAATCTAGGGGGTTATGACCTATTAAGTCTTAGTTACTAGTCTCTGATTAGTACTAAGAGATATATTACTAATATTTTAAACTTTCTTAAGTAGTAGAACAGATATATAAGAGAAGCTTATAGTAGTTAGATATTATAGATATCTAGTAAAGCAAAACTAAGTTAATTATTATAGAGTTAAATAATCATATTATAACTAACTAGATTACTATTTAGAACACAGATTTTAAGAGCACACTATACTATATAGCACTGTTTTGCTTTTAGAACTAAGAATTATATAAGATTAAAGATCTAGATATATTTAATCTTACTACTCTTACTCTACTTATTATTATCCTGATTATTCTGAGACCTGTCTGAGCTAGGAGCATTCTTTAGATAATAATATATCTGTTCTCTAGTATATATATAATAATAGTGAATTAGGCTAGTATAAGATAAAGAAGAGAGCTATAGAGATAGCTAAGAAGTTTCTCTGATATTATCTAGTATATTACTAAGTATCTTTATATTTTAAGAGTCTAAATAAAGACAGATTAAAATATATAAATATTATAGATAGTAGTTATATAGTCTTAGTTATAATTCTGTTTTAACTAATATCTTGAATAGTAGTTTACTTAATCTCTTAGTAAACTAAAGATCTAGAGATCTTATACTATTAGTATCTTATATAAAGTACTATAAGTAACTACTAAAGAGCTCAGAGAATAAAAGTAGTATATCTAGTAACTTTAATAAGTTTATTAAAGCTTATTATTATAAGATAATTTATTTAAGAATATTATTAGTTCTATAGATATATCTGAGCTACTAGTCTTATTAATTAATATCTAAGTATCTGTCACTAATAAGATTAATATACTGCTATATCTTGATAGCAGAAGGCCTTAGAGACTTATACTCTAGTTTAAAGAATCTTTATTTTGATAGCTTTATTTTAATAAAGGTATTATCTAGTTAAAATAGCTACTAATAAAGTTATATATCTATTAGGTAATTATAGTTATCTTGATTACTAAAAGTTTTTTACTATACTGTTTTAAGATATCTCTAAAAATAAGCAGAGTACTGATATTATTACTATTAGCTTTCTTATTATAGATAAGATTAGTAAGAGTACCTAGTAGGTACTTAATTATATTATTAAGTTATAGTTTAATTAACTTCTAAATCTTCTTATTATTAAATTTAATTAAAATATAAAAGAGTATACTCTAAATATTTAGTATAAAATTAATTTCTCTGTGATATCTAAGATTTACTAGATAATTAAAAAGCTTACTAAGAATACTATAACTATATATATAAGTGATTAAGAAATTAATATTTTGACTATTCTTATTACTATACTTTTTCCTTTTTCTCTCTAATAGTAAATAATTAATATAGTTCTTAAAAAGCTAAGTATATAGCTAAGAAGCTAGCTTCTAATATCTCTATTTTTTCTAAAAGTATTTAATTAGCTATAAGCGCTATCTTTAGTGTTTTACTTTAAGAACTATAAAGAATTTATAAGAGAGTTATTTAAATTAAGAACTTAAAAAAAAATAGACTAATATATAAAATATAGTCTTTCTAGTAATTATTAAAATCTTAGAGAAGCTTTATAAAAAAGATTTTAGAATAGAATTCTATATTTATAATAGTAGATATAGTATAGTAGTGCCTTAGTAATATATAATAGTTAGTATCTTCTATCTATCGGTGAGGGTATATCCTAGCATAATTATAATTTCTACTGTAATAACAAATTTAACTCTATTCACACTAATTATTAATATATTAGATACAGATTATAGAAAAAAGCTTTCTAGCTTTATAAGCTTCTCTTACTGCTTTAATTAATATCTTAATTTCCTGTATAGGCCTTAGTAGTAGTGGTTTACTATATAGTTTTTTATACTGTCTGATTAGCTATTTCTCCTCTTATATAGTCTCTTTTGTCTTTTTCTTCTTGATTAAGTAAATAGCTTCTTAAAACCTAATTATGTTAGTACTGCTGAGTAGCTTAATCTGTCTATAAGTATATTTTTACTATAGAGATATACGAGTAGCTATTATATAGTATATAATAGTATTAGATAGCTCTGTATACTCTGTGATAATCTTATTATATTTTAAAATCTGCTATAGGCTATACTATAGCTTTAGAGATATTAAATTAATATTAAATAGTTTTAATAACTTTCTCTAGTTTTTTTTTTAAGAGCTTAAATAGTCTTTAGAAGTGAATTCTTAATACTAGAGAATAATAATTAAGAGAATAATATATAATCTCTATATAATCAGAGATCAGATATAGAGAGTGCTAGTAGCTTAGATAATTTATTCTAAAGCTTCTGAATAATAGTAATTTACTATTTACTAGATATATACAGTATTATATTCTATAAAGAAGTTATAAATAATTTATATATTAAATACTTTCTTCTGTATAGATATAATTACTTATAAAAACTCAGTCTTCTCTACTAGCTAGCTAGTATAGTATACTATTTTATTATTCACTATATAAAAATACTATTTATAGCTTAAAAATAATTTACTATTAAGAAACTAATATAGATATATAGAATAAGACTTAAATATAAAATAGAGAATACTATAATTATAATATTTCTATAAGAATTTAGCTAAAAAATAAGCAGAATAGCTATTATATATTAATATCTATTTTTCTCTCTTTTTAGTCTAGTTAGATTTTTTTATAGCCTTATAGAAATAATTAACCTATTAAAGAATTAATTTATTAGATATCTAGCTATTTAGGAATATTCTAACTAGTATTCTTAATAGTAGAGTCTTACTATTATAAAACTAGTTCTCTTAGAAGATACTGTTTTTAAATATAAATATAGAATCTATTTACTAGCTATTAATAGTAATATACTTAAGAGCAGTAATAGTCTCTGAGTATTTAAGCTCAGAGAGATCAGAAATATTTATAGTATCACTAATAATATTCTGATTTTTGCCTTTTTCTATTAAACACTATATTATTAAAGTTATAGATTAAATATAGTAGTATATTCTTAATTATATTCTTTAATTTCTTATACTAGAATATAAGCTTTTATATATTCTCTGCTTAGATATATTTAATCTTTTTTGTTTTTTGCTTTACTAGTGCTAGCTATATACTCTTAGAAAGGTGTCTAATAAAGCAGTATATCTAATTTTTACTGATAAAGTATAATTAATACTAGTATATTAGAGAGAGAGATTTACTATATTCTCTTTTAATACAGAGATAACTAGTATATAATAATTATTTAATTTTAGTATCTACTATCTTAAAGCTTTCTTCTAATACTCTTTAAGAGGCTTATTTTTTAGTTTTCTAGTAGTAGTAAAATATTATTCTTAGCGAATATGTCTCTATAACATATTATATAGAATACTATATTCTCACGCGATTTTTAATAAATTTAGCTTTTTAATAGTACTAGTAGCTTTACAGGCCTTAATTATATAAGATTTATTAATTTTTATGTGTTTTAGTATATTAGTAGCTAGATATAGCTTTATAGAAGTTAGTAAACAGAAATTTTTGTTTTACGATAGAAATTATGATTATACTAGGATATACTCTTACTAACAGATAGAGGGTGCTAACTATTATGTATTACTAAGGCACTGCTATTTTATAAAAGCTAGAAAACTGTTTTCTAGTAGTATTAGATAGAATATTAGAAAATATTATAAATATAATATATATACTTTATTACTATTCTTTACTGTATAGATAACTAATATACTAATATTAATAGAATCTATATCACTAAAATTATATTCTCTAAGACCTCTGATATCTCTATAACTATCTCTTCTTTAAATACTAGTATAGTAGCTATTAAGTTAGAAAGAAAAATTCTATAAAATAATACTATAACTAGTCTAGTGCCTATATACTATATTAATATATCTAAATTATTTTAGTTCTACTATATATATAAGAATATTATTACTTATTTTTATATAATAGTAACTATACCTAATTAACAGATTTCTCTTCTGTTATATTAGAGCTTATATAAGAAAATTAAGCTAAAAGACCTATATTAAAAAGAAATTAGGCCACTTTCACACTAGCTAACTGTCTCTAGAGCCTTCTTCGATTTTAAGCTTCAGAAGTAGACTTATACTTATTCTAATAGTTTATATACTTTTAGGGAATAATAGTTTTATTAGCTAAGAGATATTTCTAGGTTAAATAGCTCTTAATATAGTATCTATATTAGAGTAAGAGAGATAAATACTAGGACTAGATATACCTAAAACACAAATATCTTCTATAGTATTTAACTCTGCTCTCTCTACAAAATTATACTATATAATGTCTTATACTACTCTATATAGCTCTATTAGTAATGGCTGAATTAGCTATAATAGAATTATTAAGCTTAATAACTACTAAACCTATCTTTTACTCACTAGCCTTTATATTTATAAGCTATTCTCTCTCTATACGTAATTATTACTCTATAGTTCTATATGTAGTTGTTCTGTTTCTTTAACAGAATTATTATCCATCAAGCTAGTGTTTTTTTATATAATATTTAATAGATATATTTATTAATATTAAGAGATAACATTAGGCTATTAGAGGTTTAAGAAACTATTAAAACTATATTAGAAAGAGACTTAAAGCTATAAAATATGAGATTCATACTACTTAAATGTATCTATATCCTCTTATATTACTCAAAAATATAGGTATTTAAATATACTAAAAAGCTTTATAGAGAAGAGATAGTTTAGCAAAGATATTTATAGTATTATTAGTACTATATAGATATACTAAAAGCTATTAAACTATAAAAATCTAGATAACATATTAAATTATCTCTTAGTAGTAATAGATACTAACTATCTAAGATATTAATTACTTAATTACTGAGTAAGAAACTAGAGAAGTCACTATACTAGTAAAGTAAGAGCAAAAATAATGTAAAAATTCCTATAGCTATTTACTACTACCTACTGTATTTAAGCAATCTAATGCATTAAAAAAAGCAAAAAATACAGTATAAGACAATGATAAGGTTTTTTTAATAGATAGAATGCTGTGTTGCTAGTAAATTAGTATAAATTAAAAATGTTACTTTTTAGTGTTAGTGGGTTTTAACTGTCTCACCTACCTATACCATAAAACAGTGTAAGTCAGCTAAGTGACTCATAGTATATATATTATAGATAACTATTCTCCATATAGATATAAAAAGTAATACTAATACTAAATACTTATAGCTATCTATTAGAGCTATTATAGGTATAGTGATAAATTTAGTAATTTAGGACCTTGGTTATATAAGGAAGTCTTCTTATGAAGATATAGAAGAAGATATAGAGGTATTGAGTATAGAGAGCTAGTAGTAGCTAAGCTGATAAAGAAGTAATTAGTGATTAGTAAGAATAAGTATATACGAATAGTGTTTAGATATAATAGATAATAGCTAGGAGGATATAAGGGTTAACACTCTTAGTATTAGTGATAGAAGGATTATAAGTACTAGCTATATTTAGTGATAGAATTCTTATTTATTATTTTTCTTTTTGTTCTGTTTATAATAGTAGTATTACTATTCTTTTTTTATACTAGATTTCTTTGTTTTGTTTATTCTCTTCTGTATAGAGATATATATCTAAGTCTTAGGTATTAAAGTGTCTCTGAGTGGCTTCTGTCTTAGATATCTATATCTTGCTTATAGCTGCAGGCTATAATGACACTAATATAGCAGTATATATCTTAGTAAGCTTTGTATTAGATAATTAAGATATTGATTGATTAATACTAGTCTTGTTAATAATAAAACTAATTCTAGTTATTATTTAATCAGTTTATTTATAATAGCTTTAAACTACTGCTTTCTCTTATTCTCATACTAGTTTTATATAATAAACTACATAGTCTTTTTAATTTTATATATTTCATCTAAGAAAGCTATAAAAAGAGTAGTAATCTGATTCTTATTAGCATAAGTCTAAGAGAGCAATAATAAGTTTGACTAAGACTTTACAGAATATTAGAGAAGGATAATAATTTATATATATTTTTAGTATAAAATATATAAGAATAGAGATAAGGTTATATTAGTTTTTATGAGAGAGGTAGAATAGAGAACAAGAAGATTAGTCTAATGACTATATAAGAGTCTTAGAGGAATAAGATTATTAATACTATTTACCAACTAATCTTAGTTATATTTAGCTACTAATTTTCTAGTATCTTAGTTCTAGAAATAAGCTAGAATTAGTATATTTATATATTTAGAAGACTCTTAATCTAGCTTTTTAGTTATATTAAGTAATAAATATATACTATTAGTCTCTTAAGTTATAGTGAATATGTAGTAAGAATTAGAGACTTTCATGTTTAAGATATTTTATAAACAGGAGAATATTTAGTTTCTGATATTACTATAAGAGTAGCTAAGTATCTAGGAAAATATGAAGTATATTATTTTTGATTATATTAATTTATATAATCTAGTATAGAGAAGTCTAGAAGTTAGGAGATATATAAAGACAGAGTTATTCCTAGATAATCAAAGGAATTATAGTTAAGAGATAGTAAATAAGCTAGAGGTAATTGTTGACAATATTGTAAAGTATAATAAAGCAGAGAAAGATTAAACAGAAGCAGAGAATTAGATTAAAGAAGATTTAAAAGCAGACCAAAATAGAGAATAGTTCTCTACTTATGCACTCTTTCTGTTATTTTTAGGTAGTAATTAATTAATTTTACTCTTATAAGTACTAGTCTAGCTAACTGAATAGCTGTCTAAGAGTATGCTACTATATGCGTCAAAAGTTTGTTCCTACCCACTAGCGTGTTTTTTTTGTTACCCTCACTATCTACTAACAGCGTTATATACTAAATATTTAGCCTAAAAATTTCCTAAAAACAATAAATATTATCTAATATATAGACAGCTATTTTGTATGCTCTAGAGGTTGGTATACTTACTACACAGATTACTATTAATTTTAGCTATAGCTGTAAAATAATATATAATATATAAATTTGCTTTTCATAGTAACAGAACCTATTATTTCTTAAAAAAAAAAACAGTAGATTACTAATATATAGTGTTTTAACGATCTAACATATCTATTAAAAAGCCTATTAAAAATTCTTATAGTTCTACATATAGCTTTATACTAATTACTCTAGATTTCTAAGCTATAGTATATTATACTGTATTCTGAAAAAAAATAGTTCCTAAATAATATAAATTTTATAAGAAGATATTAATTAAGCTAGAGATAGCTTAGATTTGAGAGAAGTTTATACAGAATTAGTATTAGACTAGTATAAATAACTAAAACTATTATGTTCTTGGATAAATATTTAGTATAATAAAGAGGTATTTCTAGTGATTGACAGATTTAAAGAATATACTTAGAAGTATATAGGTATAATTTTTTTGAATTTAGTGTCTTAAATAAAGAATATTTTATAGATGATTTAGGCTAGAATATAGTTTAGAGAATATATAGAGTTAATTATTATAGAAAAGAACTATAGTAAGAATACTAAAAGCAGTTATACTATTAATTTCTATTTAGAAGTGCTTAAAGAAAAATTTACTTAATACTATATCTCTAAAACTATCTTGTAGTAAGATAATATAAAGATTTATAAATTATATCAGGCTCAGAAATAGTTTAAAACTGATAGTACATATATATAATAGATTAGCTAGCACACTTCCCTGATTTAAATCTGATTAAACTAGTATAATAGCTATTAAAGTAAAGCTTTTTAGTTATATCTAGAGATTACTAATATAGGAAGATCTAAGAATAATTAGGTATTCTTTATAAGAGTAATTAAGTACATATAGGAGATTTTTGATTAATATATAATAGATAGGCTAATTTGCTTAGTGTCTAAGCAAATTAAGATAGTTTGAGTAGCTAAGAGCTATTATACTAGATATTAAATAAATATATTAAAATGGTATTGATTTATCTATAATATATTAAAATTAGTATAATTAGACTGTATTTGATACAAATATATATATTTGTAGATAGTTTGTCAAAATGCATGTATTACATAATTCCGACATAGGAAGAGACTTATGGCACTGATTGTAGTAATATTCATTATTAATCTGATTACTATATAATTTATTACAGAGCACCCGAAGAGTGCGAAGCATTAAAATCATACTAAGTTATCAGGGCATTGATAACCTGGTTCTTAGCAAAGCTTGATAATAGAATCTCAGGTCTACTAATCAGATATTAGTATCCTAAAACAGAACCTAAAAAAAAATAGAGAAATTAGAAAAAAATAAGAAAAATTATAGAGACTAAAGTATTGTTAATATAATTAAATTAAATTAAAACAGATAGAGAGTCTTGGAAGTCTCTCTTTATTATTTAAATAATTATACTATATGTAGGTTTTATAATACTACTAAGATACTAAGTACTTTCCCAGGTATAAATATATCTAATAAGGTCTTAAATACTCTCTTACTAATATAGAAAGCGCTAATTACTAAGATACTAGGCACTTTCTTAAGTATAATACACTATTAGCTAGCGATTGGGGCCCTAGGACTCAAAAAAACTAGGGGTCTAGGGAGTGCCTAGCTCCCTAGCATTCTGATAAATATTAATATCTCACTGAATATATATCTAAAGAGGAGGCGTTAGACCAATACTAATAAGCGGAAGCTGTTTGAATACCTGTAGAAGTATTTAAATATGCTAGTCTTGAATAGGCATAGCTAGCAATACTATTATGTATTGTGACTATGTACTTTGGAGAGGTCTAGAATTTTGAAATAATATAAGAGATAGCTTAAGAAGTAGTGATTTAGATAATATCTGAGTAATGCTTTCTAGTTAAGATTTTTTGTATAGCTAGATAGTCTTTTAAACTATTAAGAGACTAGAAATATCTTCTAGCTGAATATATCTTAGGGAGGCTTTAATACTATATAATTAAGATATTCACTGATTAATTAGAAAAATGCTTTTATTTATCTAAATTAAATTTAGTATACACAGTATAGATTATTAGAGATAGTATTATAGTAATAGTATTTGTCTGTGAGTTTTATTAAGAGAAAAAGTTTTTATAGTATATTTAATAAAGATTCTTATAAATATAGTCCCTAATATAGTGAATCAGTTATATATAATGTTAATCAATAGATTAACTATTATTTCCTTACAGCAAAAGCTAGTAGAGTACTTTTTATAACTAGTTAGGTATGAACTAGAATAGTTAGTAGAGTAGTTAGTCTTTTCTTTATAGTTAGAGCCAGAGACTATTATTAATAGACCAAAGATCAAAATATTTAAGATATTAAGTGAAAAAGTAATAGCAGATATAATATTAGTATCTCTAATGCTCAAAATTATAGATTTTAATATTTTAGAATCAAGTATTAGTGCTAAAGAGTTTAAGAGAGTACATTATAACATTATAACTCATAATCTAAATAGTTAAACTAATGTTACAATTTATATTCTGAAATGACTGATATCTCACTATCAAAATCTTCTCTGATAGTCAAGCAGCACTTTAAGCCCTGCAGAATCTATGTATATCTTCTGGCAAAGTATATCTTAGAGGATGCTGTGAACTGTTTTAGAGGCTGTCTAGTCTCTGCCAGATCAAATTCTACTAGGTACTAGCTTATACTAGTATTTAGAGAAACAAGCTAGCTAACCAGACGGCTAAAGAAGTATCTATATTACTAATTAAGTATCTATCTAGTATAATTTTATCTATAACTAGTATTACTAACTATAAATAGGAGCTAAGTAATAAAGTTAACAAAAAATAAAAAAGAAATAGAAATAATACTAGAGAAAAATTGAAATAGGTAAAAATAAGAAAATTGCTAATTAAAGTGCTCTATAAGAAGATACTAGAGTACTAGAAGAGTCTTTAGAAAATCGTAGTATTAGTTCTTATCTAAGTAAGATTAAAATAATTAGATTTAGTATATATCTATATAATATTAACTAAACTAATTCTCTTTTTTGTTTATATAGTCTAGACATCTATATTTACCAAACTATAATATATATCTTTCTAGTATCTCTCTGATTTAACAATATTTATACCTAGATAAGAACTGAACTAGGCTATTTTAGTGTATAGATAGTTACTATTAATAATATATTATTTTTTCTTATGTCTAGTAGTATTATTATAACTTAATTTCTGTGAAATATAAATATTCTTAGATAATTCTAGTATATTAATCTAGATACTACTAGGTTAGAGCGAGTTCAATTAGTAACCAATATAGTTACTGTTTATTAATCAGTATTATAAATAGAGAGATAGTAAGATTTTCTATTACTAAACTATAAAGATACTATATATAGTGATCTAGTAATATAGATCCTAATAATGTAAGAGAAATAAAAGTATAGAAGATATAAGATATTAGAGATAAAACAGAGAAGAGTCTTTAAGCTAACAAGAGTTATAGAAAACAGCAGAATAAATAGTAAGTGTGCTATGACTAGTTAAAACATTATTTATATAGAAGTTAGTAATTATTAGTGTAGCTATAGAGATATATAGGCATTCTCTTTTTGACGGTTTTTACTGTTTTGCTTTATTATTTGTTTATAATATTTTTGTTTGATCTGTTTATATTTCTGATTCTGTACAGAGCTTCTGTTTCTCTATATTATAGAGGGACCGCTAGGTATGGCGGCACGCCAAGGCACCATCTCAGTAGCGCAGAACTATCTAGGTCAGGCTAACAGTTATTCCGGTACCCTCCAGCCAGGCCTTTATATATAGGCTGGTTTCGCATACCGCCCTAGTATAGCAGCTATTAAATTAGGCGAGCTCAGATACTAAGTAATTAAGATATTGATTGATTAATTAATTAAACGAGCCAGTGAAAGTTAAAAAGAATGCGTCTAATCTAAGGAGTGATTGCATTAATGGTTTTATTAACCACTACTATGACCATAATTTTAAATCAGAAGTTATACTCAAAATAGAATATATAATTAGAGGTTCTACTTTAATTATCTTCTTATAGAGAACCTAAAGGGTGTGGAGTAATAAAATCAAATCTACTCACTTCACTAGTAGACAGGTGAAAATAGAATAATAATTAATGAGAGAATATATTATATATAACTGATCTTACCTTATTAGATTAGGATGAACTAGTTGCTGTTAATAGTTAATTATATCTCTTAATACTTATCTCTGAATATATATATATTTGCTACCCTACTTTAGTATCGTTAACTTTCTTTCACTATAATGAAATTAGTCCAGGCAGTCTAGGAAGAGAATTCTTTCAGTATTTCTATAATTATATAATTCTAATAAATCATTAACTATCTTTTTACTAATATAGAAGAAACTAAGATACTAAGTATTTTCTTGGACATACACATATCTAACGAAGTCTTGATTGCTTTCTGACTAATATAGGAGATACTATTCAGTTAAATTGACATACCCTATAAATCTCAATAATTTTAAACTTTTCTACTTTACTATAAATTAATTAACAGACTTGGCACAGGGTAGATCTGATATATAAAGTTTAAGATATAAGAGTAATATAAAATTTATGAGTCTTAACTATAAGATCTAAAATTCTAATTAGGATAGGTAATTTAGATTATACTAAAAGTGCTATTAGAGGTGTTATTAACAGTTTAGTAAGTAAATTTTAGAGAGACTAACTATTTTACTAAAGGCTCTTAAATTCTTAGTCCCTGTAACCTCTATCTCTATATAGATACTAATTTAATTTAATATGATTCAGTAGATTGACTATAGATATATAGAGATATATACTTATTTATAGAGATAAACTAAATAAACTAAGAGCTGATTCTAATTGTAGATTCAGTAATTAGAGATATTCTGTCTTTGAGTGATAATAAAAATACATATAGATAACTAGACTTGTAAGAATATTATGATTTATATATATCACCTTTGGCTTAACTTTTCATTAAATCTAGACTCAGAGTGTTTTAATAGTTTATTTGATAAATACTAAGGACTTAGAATAATAAGTAGAGATATTATACTAGTTACAACTTATTTTATAGTATAGTGAGCAGAGATTTAAAGAGGTCTTTAGGACTAAGGAATAAATATACCTAGGGTTTATTATATAAAAGAGGCGTATTAGAGTGTCTATAATAATAAATTATCTTAGTGATAGCAAGTGACTAGAGCTGAGTTGTTTGAAAGCCAGAGAAGATACAGAGATGTATTTCTGAAGTAATTATAATCAAAATAATTATAACTAGACAAGTATAGTATATCTTTTTCTAGAGGTACTCTTATATCACAGATAGTTATAAGGATATCTCTAAGAGCTAATATACTTATATATAGAGATATATGTATAGATAGGTATATTGAATACTAAGAAATATATTCTAGAATATATTATTAATCTCTAAAATACTTACTAAAACTTAATAGGGTATCTTATTCTATCTAGTACTATTATAGAAGTTAATATAGATAATAAATACTTCTGTAGTATTCAAACTTGAATCGTAGCTAAAAATAATTCTAATCTATATACTAGTTATACTAAATAATAATTCTGCTTTAAATAGTATTTAGCCTCTTGTCTATCGACTCTATAATCATAAATATATATTAATATTAGTCACTCTCTTAACAAAACCTAATATATTATTGAATATATAACTTATTACTAGAATCGAGTATTCAGAATAATACTATAAGAAACTCTTTATACTTAATACTCTATTAAGCTAGGAAGTATTAAGATATTACTAGAAGAAAGTATATCCTAGTAAATAATAAAGTCTAGAATAGTAGTAGTACTAAATATTAAAGAAAAAGATTTAGAAAGCTGCCAATAGAGATCTTAGTATAATATAGAACCATAAGTTTTATAGTTTCCTTTTTAAGTAGTATTAGTATAAGAGAGATAGTTTATAAGACTTTGATCTAATATATAAGTAATAAAAGTAATATCTAGTAGTGCTTAAGAAAAACACAGGAATATTTAAGGTTAACTAAAGCCTACTATAACTAGTCTAGTAGTTATCTATCTACATATTTCTACTATTAGATATGACTTTAAGACCTATTATAGATAGCTGCAAACACCAGACAGATAAATTAGTATTAAATAGATACCAAAAATATAGTTGGCATATATATAGTAGACTTTACAGATATCTTTAGAGTTATTTAAAAGTATCTCAGTAGTCAGAGTATTTAGATAAGATAGTTATCTAACTGACTTAAATAAACGCTCAAACACTTTTGTTTATTAATTCTGTCTATAATTATTATTAACGTGTTTTACGACCGAGCGGGCCACCCTCCCACATTACAACGATATATATTGAATATAACACAACCACTATATAATATATTGCAAAAGCTAGGCGCTATTCACAACTGGGCACCTATTCTGCTTATGCCCTGGCTTCCTGCAATTACCACAGCACTGTTTAGGTCTCTTATTCGCTGGCTCTGTTGTGACTAGAGCGCGGCAGAGTGTCTGTGGTATTGCTATTTAATACTTATACTCAATTTGTATACATAATTACATGTCTTCTGCTATTATTCCGCCTTTATAGACTAATTACCTATTTAGTATAGCTTTTTTTTTTGTTTTCGTCTATTTTCTGCTATCGCACATTCATATATAGTAGTTAATATTATAAGCTAATTTATAATTAATTATACACCTCTGGTAGTCTACTCTAATTATCGATACATATTACTATTAAGTATAATATCTCTATAGACGAGTAGTCGCTTAATTAAGGATATCTGATATCGAAAATTAATAGTTTTGGATAGTATATAGGGTATTAATTCGCAACTACTAGCACTACTATATAATAGTAGTAGTGATATAGAAAGTAAGAGATAAATAGTAAGTTTTAATAGTACTTTCTCTAGCAAATATAGAATAATACCTAATACTATAAAACTACTAGTAATTATAGAGAATTTATATTTCACTATACGTACTATAGGGTATAGATTAAGAAAATTAAGCTTATTAATATATATAGAGCTCACACAAGCAAGATCCTATACTACCTAGTTACAAAAGTACTTTAATATACTAAAACAACCCACATCTAGTAGGTATAATAAGTGTAATAAATATAATAGCATATAAATTAGTATAATACTATACTTCATATATAGAGCATCAAATTAAAGAGCAAGGTGACTCCTACAGCCGTCCATAATAAGAAGAGGCCAGGTATTATATTAATACTTAATATATAGAATAAATTTTAGAGTCACGAAACATTAATTTAATCAGTAGTCTATCTATTATCACTGACCTTAAAGCACTAATTACTCAGGACAGTACTATACTATACTAATATTAAGACCTTAGCTTTAAAAATAATAGGAAGAGATAGAATACAGTTTAAATACATATATTTACTTACAGTTACTCACTCCCGGTTCCCTAGTTATAAGAGCTTATACTTTGTCTACTATTCCTAGCTAGTAAGCACCTTTAAAGTACTAGTAATCTCTATTATAAATCTTGTTTTATGAAAATTATAGATATTATTATTAAGAATACTATATTCAGTAATAATATTATAATATTAGTTAAACTACTTATAAATAAGGTTTAGGTCTTCGTATAAAACACAGTAAGTAGTATAATAACATAAAAAACATGCTTTTAGATTATTATAATATATAATAAAGGTATATATCTAGTTTCTGCTGATTATAATAAGATTGCGATTATTTAAATACGAAGTAAGTAGTATATTAGCTATTTCTTTTACAAGAGCAAAGATAGAGGTCTTACCACGCGTATCTAGATCTAATATCCACCTCTCTAGTAAACACTCTTTAATTATATCTAATTTTATATAATTTAGACAAGTGATTTATCAGTAACTTCTCTCCTTGACGCGCTTTTATAATATTGAACGGGGTACCTCAAAAACCCAAGCATCTTTATTAAGAGAAGCTATATTTTTATTTCTTAGCGCCTGTATAGCAAGTCCAATCCTGCCTTCTTGCTTACCTCATTTTTGTGCTTATCCGGTATGAATTAGTAGTATAGTAGTAGTTTAAAAAAGAGAGATACTACACGCGACGCGTTTTTTTGAGTGGGTGGCCCGCTCGGTCGTAAAACACGTTACTGATTCGAAGTAATAAGGAAGATATAAATACATTTCATACTATATTAGAATAATTAGATAGTAAATTATGTTATATTATTAAACTTAGACTGCTAAATGTCTTAGTAATATATTTTGTTTGCTTAGGGATAGGGATACTCTTTAAGTTATATAGTTTTTGAAATAATAAATAGAATAGAAAGAGCAAAACTGTATTTTAGTCTAAGCTATTACTTGCGGTGCTTGATTCTTCTCTTCTGGTAGAATCATACTTTATGATATAGAACATTATTAAAGTTAAAGTATTAAATAATACTCTAGTTAATATTATATGGACTATCTAATTCTGATAATTAGTTGAATTTTGTGACTTTTTTTTTTTGCTATAAGAGAATTAGTTATCATCTACAATATTTAATTATTACTAGACACCTCTATATACTAGTTTATTTGCTTTATAAGATCTACTTATATAATTCCTATCTCTAATATTAGTAAGATACTACTAATGAAAAGCATTCTACTCTAGTTAGTATAAATACAAATAGTCTAATATAAACATACTTAATTATTCTGTAGAATTAGAATAGTAATATAGAAGTAGTCTATATCTCTCACTATTAGAGAGTTTTTAATATTCTTCATATTTATTATGCACTACTTATCTGCTTAGTCTATAATTTCTTACAGGTATAGTTTCTAGACTACTATCTGAATTTCTTTATTATATATGTTAATATTAATCACTCTATTTATCTTGAAATTAGTTTTACTATTTCTAGTTCTAGAGATAACTACTGAATATATATACTCTATATAAAAAACAAACTAGAGAAGACCTGGCCAAAATCGAAGTTTTGCTAGTTACGGAGCACCCGAAGGGTGTGAAGTATTAAAATTATGCTTAGTTTCTAGGATATAGGAAACTTAGTTTTTGATTTTCGTTATATGAAATAAATTATATAACTTAGATCTACTAATCTTAACCATATAATTACTCTAGGATAGTTCTTTATTAGATTTACTAGTAAAATCTTAGTATACTAAAAAGATATCTAAAAAATCTAGAAAAATTAGTAAAAAATAGAAAGAAATTATATATACTAAAATATTATTTATATAATTAAATTAAATAGAGAAAGAGTTCAGAGAATTTCTTTCTAGTTTTCCAATAATTATATATAATTTTAATAGATATTAAGATAGTAGTATTAGAGCACTCTTTTAGGTATAATATAACATTAACTAAGTATTAACTGCTTTATTTCCGATATAGACACTAGAATACTAAGTACTCTCTCAAGTGCGATATACTATTAGCTAGTGACTAGGGCTCTAGGACTTAAAAAGGCTAGGGATCTAGGGAGTGCCTAGCTCTCTAGCAATTATTCAAGACTATAGCACTAACTATAGCTATAGCTAACCTCTATTATTTTATAATATTAGTAGGTGATATGTAAAGTTAATTAACAGCTAAAAGTAATATTCCTACTGAATAATATGTTTATTAGCTACTAGAAGATTAATAAACTATTCAAACTCCGTCCGAAAGAGACTTTAAACTATAACATACCAAATTTATAATCTTATATATACATTCTTTCTAGTGTTATTTAAAAGTATAATCTAGCACCAAGAACTTTATAGCACAGAGTCTATAAAGATCACTATCAGAACAAGATTTAGACTATATAGGTATACTATATTCTTTTTTAATTAATTAATTTTAGTCTTATAAAGAGTAAATTCTATACTGCTTAGTGATAATTTAATATCTTATCTAGTATATCAATATCAAAAAGAGATAAAGAAGCTATTATATAGATAAAATAGGAGACAGCACAGTACAGAAAAGCCTATACTTGCTTATTATCACTACGCTTTTTTTGTCATTAAAATACAGCTTTAAAATAGACAGAAGAGACATCACAGGTATGTATAAACCTTTTTTATTATATATAGAGAGCTGTTATGTTGATAAATTAGTGTTGAATACAATATTTTGCTTTTAGCTGTTAATTGCTTTTAGGTGTCGCCTATCTATACCGCGAAACTGTGTGAGTCAGCTTTAGCTATAGATAGTACTGGTTATATCTTGAAACTTATCTTTACTAAGATCTATATTTTCAGATATAGTTTAGCTTGATATTAATGGCTTGATATTAATGTTGTCTTGATACATATTATCTATATAATAGTATTCTAACTACTTTATAGTTAATATAAACCTTTTAAGTACTATTAACTATTCATAGAGCAACTAAACAGTATAAGGTAATAAAATAAAATCTGCCTACTAACTCACAAGAGAAGTTGAAATAGAAAAATGATTAGTGATAGAATATATTATCTATTATTAATCTTCTCTAATTAAGTTCGTAGAAACTAGCTCACTATTGGTAACCAGTTATATCTCTTAGAATTAATCACTATATTCTCACAGATCCTTACTCTATTATAGTATCCTCAATCTTAATCTTACTATAATCAAGTCATATAAGAGAGCCTAGAGAGATTCCTCTCTCTAGTATCTTAATAATTATATAGTTTTAATAAATTATTCACTACTCTTTACTAATATTGTATATACTAAGATATTAAATATTTTCTTTACTACTCTGTATCTCTAGTATATTAGTGTTGTCTAGTAACTTATATTAGGACTTATGCCTAGTATAGTTTAGACTGCTATAGTATGAAAGAAATTATATTTCTATAGTATTGCTAACTAAAAAAGGCTATTATAAGTTCACCCTAATCAGTACTCTTCTAATAACTAGTAAGACCAGTTTAATAATTCATATCTAATAATATCAAGGTTAAGAGTTTTAGTAAGCTATAGTTTATTTAGTTATCCTACTATTATAACCAGTTAAGAGATCTTAATTATAAAATTAAGTTCTCTCTGATCTTTAATCTTATCTAGATCACTATTTTTACTATATACTCTATATATAGAGATTTTATCTAGTATTACTAGTGATTTAACTATAAAAAAAATTATCCTAGAATATTACTATAGTTATTCTAAGTTACCTAAAAAATACTACCCTCTACTAAGTGACTAATATTTTTACTATTTTCTGATAACATTTCATAATATATATCTATTAAGTATTCTGTTTTTTATAGAGTAGTTCAGGCATAATTCAACTTAATATACCTCTATAATCTAAGCTAGTTCTAGGAACTAGCTAACACTGACCTCCCCAGGCATTAATTTATACTATACTCTACTATATAGGTTAATAGGTATATATTTAGGCGCTTTTATAGTATATCTTACTGTTTTTTAGAAGATATCTAGAGAGTCTTCTTCTAACTCTTACACTATTTAATTATTACTAGAGTACTAGGTATATATTAAAATAGCGTAATTAGCTTAATTAGTTTACTGCGCAGCACCTGAAGGGTATAAAGCATTAAAATCAAACCTGGCGGGTACTAACTAAGGTAAAAAGGAAAAATAATCAATAACATATAGCATCACATACCGAGCCCTATATCCATCCTATAGCTCATTAAATCTCTTATATCCTAAATTACCTTTATACTATTTTATCGCGACAGCTTTAATCTTAACCTTAACTTTGATCTTTAATCTACCTATCTACTACTATCACTACTATCCGTCACCAAGGCATGACCCACAGCGAAAAAATCGCTGTGGGTGAGCGACAGTTGACCGCAATTGACAGTAATCCGCAATATTCTCAAGTCAACACTAATTTATCAACGCATCGGGTGTATATCTTCAAAATAAAGCGCATTACGTGCCCGCGCTGCGTCTGCTGCCTGTATTGATGCCTTATATTCCACTAAATTAGTAAGTAGGTGGTGGCGAACGGCCAAACTGTCTCTTGTACTCCCTCCGCTCTCGCTTCTCCCGTGCAGCAGCTTCTTTAGCTTCTCGTTCAGTAATTAAGCGATTGGCATCTCTAATGGTCAGTATCTGATTACGACTAAGGGGTAATTTAACCGGTCGTTTAGTTTTTTTTTACGATTTAAATACTGTTGATGTCCCCGAATCGTGCTAATGATACTTCTGCTAAGCTGGCCTTGCCCCTAGTAACTTTTTTGCATGTCCAAAAACCCGAATTAAGCCACGACGCTGCTTCGGAGTCATTCTAGAGATCTTTAGAAGCTTTCTTTGGTATTTCTCAATCGTTTGGAGATTTTTGGCGGAGTTTGGCGATACTAGATGATAATAAATCATTATCTGGTAGCGGGCGTGGCGGAGGTGTAGTTTCAACGAAGCTATCTAACTCCTTAGGCATATAAAGCTCTGGCAGATTAGGCTTACTATCTGTAAGCTCTCGAATGTTAGATATGCTATCGGTAGGGTATACCCTATGTTCTTTGAAGCTATCACGGGTAATACAGCGGTTTAATGTCTTCTTTCGAACCTCAGAAAATATCTAGAGAAACTCTGACTTACTAGTTGTTTGGCTACTCTAGTAAGTAATCTTACTATTATTTGTCTTAAAGTGCTGTTTATAACTTAAAAAGAGCTTACTATCTAGTAGCTGACAGAGGTAAGTGGTGTGAGGTAAAATGCGGAACGGAATAGTATTGAGACTTAATGCTAGGCTTATAAATTTAGTAGTTAAATAAGAGCTATGGCCATCAAAGAGTATAAGATGCTTTTTACTACGTTCTGTATAGGATTCTATAGCCTTGTTAAAGTATCTAAGCTACTTTAGAGCTAAGTAATTATTGATCTAGCTATTTGATGAGGTAGTAACTACTGAACTATTTAGAAGCCCTGAGCTTTTCTAGAACTAACTCTCTTGTGGATTACCTTTACTAGAAAAGATGATAAAAGGACTTATCTACTATCTATTAGCACTGGAATACGTGATAGTGGTGATATTCTGATCTCTGTTGTTGCTAGTGAGGTTATTTTTGTGGTCTGTATTGCTGATAATTTTGATATCCTTGCTCTTGCTGGGTTAGAAGCTGTATTCGTTAAAATTATAGATAGGTCGCGATGGCGTTTTTTTAGTGATATGTTTAAGCTGCTTATACTATAATACTAGTTCTAGAGTATCTTTAGCCTGAATATGCTTTGAATCCTTGACTTTTTGTACTGTTGGGCGTAGTTTTAGGTCTTTTGGAAGGTGTTGTATAAAGTGATATGCCTATTAGTTGCTTATAGCTTCTTTAGCGCTGCTGGTATCTTGAAGTAACTTATTTGCCTAGGTTTTAATGATCGCTAGGGTGACGGGTATATTGAGGTTGTGTAGTTCTGATATCTAATAGATTAAGGCCTTTTCCTGATAATGTTGTAATGTCTGATTACCAGATTTGCGGCCTTTTAATAGCCTAATACTACGGCGAAGCTGCCCATACAGGGTACCGTGAGGAACGCTAAATTCACGCGTAATCTTGCTTATACTCGGCTTTTTTGGGTATTAGCGGCTCTGCAGGCCTCAGAAATACGTTTTTTATGAATTGTAGGTATTTTAGGCGTATTGGTGACTAGTAATCGCGCGTGTAGTGAGAAAAATAAAAATATTGCGGGTTGCTGTCAACTGCGGTCAACTGTCGCCTATCTACACCATATTTTGCGGTGTGGGTCAGGCCTTGGCTACGGATACTATCCGCTTGTATTTGTATATTTACTATAGCAGTTCTAGAACTTTTAAATCTGTTAAGTCTGCAAACTCTCCTAACTACTCACTAAATTTAAGTCTTAACAAGATACTAAACTTATAGTTAATTATATAACCTATTAAATAAAGTAATTAATATCCTTAGTCTTTATTTATTTATTTATTTATTTATTCTTATACCTGATATAGCCTAGCTTACATATATATCAGCTATATAAGTTAGTGCTCTCAGCAGTACTAAGAATATCCTAACTCTGTTTTAAATATAGTTCTTATAAATAAGTAGATACTATATTACTTTACTCTTTAAGTGACTAAGAGACTATTTATTCTTTAACATAATATCTTCTCTAAATTCTAGATACTCCTAGAGGCTTAAGATCCATATTTATCTTTTTTATATATAATATAGCTAATCTAATGATATTATCTTTTATTTAGTAAGATAGGAAACTCTATGTATAGTAATCTAAGTTTTATTGTTAATATTTCTAGATATCTATCTAGACTAAGCCTAAGATATATTTTTTATCTAATCTTTTTAGTAGACTTAATCCCAGTATTAGGACTATTATCTAGATTATCTAAATAAATTAACTAAGTTCAGAATCTTTTCCTTAGTGAGTACTATTAGATAGAACTTTACTAGTAACAGGATTTAAACCTATATCTCCCAAATATTCAAAATAGATCCTAATTATTTTGTCTAAGTAGGTTATACCTGGGTAGTGCTCTACCACTATACTACCCTGCTGGCGATCTATTTATCTATAATATATATTATAAACAGAATAATACTTAGTTTTTATTACTTCTATAGATATAGCTAAGTATTAAGAAAAATATAAGGTATATTATCATAGATAATATTAATCTGTATTGTCTAATATAAAGAGATTCTAGAGTTAAGAGATATATAAAAGCAGAACTACTACTAGATATTATAGATAATTATAGTCTAGAAATAGTAAATAAGCTAGATATAATTACCTATAATACTATAAAATACAGAAGAGCAGAGAAAAATTAGACAGAAGTAGAATATTAAATTAAAGATAATTCAAAAACAGATATAGATAAAAAAAAATAATCTCTCTACTATCAATATCTCTAATATCTCTTCTATTACTCTATAATAACTATTAGTTAATCTTACTATTATAAGTACTAGCCTAGCTGGTTAAATAATTATCTAGAAGTATACTAATAATAATAAATATTAATCTAATTATTATTTAATTTATATACATTTATATACTAATTAATATTAATATCTTATTATATATATGTCTAAAAAAAATTAGACTAAAACTAAAAAAAAAGATACTATTTAAATATCTAGAAAAATTTTTAAAAATAAGAGATCTTAGCAGAGCTACTACTCTATATATATAGATTAAATTTAGTATATTCTCTAAGTTTATTAAGATTATAATTAAACCATCTATATCCCAGATAAAATTATCTATATAGACTAATCTATTATTTAATTTAGTATACTATAAAACTATAAAGAAATATAGATATATAAGAAAGAAATAGAAACAGAACTATAATCTAGTAAATTAGATAATCTATAAGACTACTAGAAACTATAAAAAATATCATTATAAATATATTTAAGTAGGACAACTATCTCTTGGCGAAATCGAATTCTTGCAATATCTCGATAATCAGAGGTCCTACAGACTTCTAGATATATTCAAAAGATCCGTTGCTCTTAGCGTATTATTTTGATATACGAGTTTATATCAAAATGGCTGCCGTTGCGAGTGGCGCGAACGCAATATTACGGATCCTGCGACAAGAGGGGCCGCAGAGTACAGATGGGCTACCGAGAGCTAACCATCCCTACGTTATGAAGCGATATGCATAATATTACGTGTAACTAACTAGATAAATTAAATAACAAACAGTTTCTAGGAGCTGTCCCGACAGCCTGGAAAGGTTTTTAGGAGTAAATGATCAGTGATTGATTAGGGTGATCAGGATATAGTGTCTACTTATTAGATATTATCTAGTATATATATAGTTCTATAAACAAACACGGAAATGACTATCTTAGCATCTGATCGGGCTATATATATGATTAGCAGGGTATACCAGAGAATATACTAATAGGTAGTCAGAAGGATATAATCTGGTATACTATTAGATATACTCTTTGATATACTATACCTAGGAGGACTAGATATAAGGACACTTATTAGTATATATATATTTAGTTCTTTATAATTAATCTTATCTAAATTACTATAGGATATCTTTTAGGATTCTACTTCTATAGTATTACTTTTATAATAAATATTCTATAAGCAGAGGAGCTCTTTAGACTGACCTACTTAGCGCTCTATCTAGCGTATCCTTTAAAGTTACTTAATAAGGCCTAAGCCTATATAAGGCTTTGTATAGTAATAGTATAGTTATAAGTTAATACTTAAGAAATAGCACTATTAACTAATAAGTTAGACTTTACTTAATAATATTTACTAACTAATTAGTAATATATAATATATTAATTATCCTGTTAATAATACTATAAAGTATAATTATTATAGCACTAAGCGATAGTATAACTTTATTCTATATAGGCAGAAACACGCCTATACTACTAACTAATATATAGCTTATAAAGATAATTAGTTAACTCTAGGGCCAGCTATATATAGTAGAGAGATAACTAATAAGAGTTAAACCTCCTAAGCCAGAATTCTGTTAAAAAATATAAACTAAGCTTTATAGCTTTCTTATATAAATAGATATATAACTATATCTTATTAATTATAAATAGAAAGTGAATAAGATTATCTATACTTCTATCTATCTACACAGATAAGTATTTAATTAGTTTAAGCTATATATATAAGAATTTAACAAAAAGAGTATTTATAACTAGAAAAACACTATAAAAAAGATCTTCTCTTTCTATAAGATATTTAAAAAGAAGCTTAAACAGGTCTTTAAGAATACTAATATATAATACTACTAAATAATATCTTAAACAAATCAGACAAACTAGTTCAGCTAGTATTTACACTACTAAATTCTAGCAAAATATCTTATATCTTAATTGTAATAATAATATATATATTTAGCTATTTAAACAAGATCTTAAGAAAGATATTAAGAATAAACTTATAAAGATTAATTGACTAACAGAACTAGCTAAAATAATTAAGATTATAGTTAAATTTAATAACTAGCTATATAAGCAGAAGCTTTAGTAATATAAAGTAAGATAAAAGTCTAGCTAGAAATAATAGAATTAAGGATTCTACTATTACAGATAATAATATAAAAACTAATAATAGTCTAAGAAGATATATAATAATCTCTATAGACCTTAACTAATAGAGCTTAATATAATAAAACTCCCTACTAAAGAACAAAAATAATAGAAGAATAACTAGCTCTGTTATAACTATAGTAAACTAGTCTATATAGTAAGAGACTACTATAGTAAGAAAAATAACCAGAAATTATAATAACTATAAATAACTAAGAAACTAGTATAGTAGCTCTATACTATATAAGAAAACAGATAATCTAAGATAAATCTCCTAAAAAAAAAATCTTACTCCTAAGAAATAAAATACTATATAGAGGCTGTAGTTCTTATAAAAAGTCTATAAATAGCTCAGAATAACATCTAGAAATATTTTAGATCTAGAAACATAAATAATATAATAATAATTCTTAACTAAGTATATATAGAATACTAAAAAGAGATTAAGCCATAAAAGCTTAAGATAACACAGAAATATATAAGAATTCTGTAAAATATAATACTATAAAATCTTAATAGTAATATTAACTCTTAGCTTAAAGAGTATAATAGACAAAAATAGTATCTATAAATTAACCTAAATATAGTAGAGAGCTAAGAATAGATCTAGTATATCTAGACTAACTCTCAGAAACTAATAAAAAGATTCCTAAGAATATCTTAAAAATCTCTAAGATATAATAAATTTCCTAAAACAGTCTAAGAGAATCTATAGAAATAGATAATCCTATTAGAAAAAAAAAATATAGAAAATCTTAGAAACTCTACTAGAAAGATACTAGATAAGCTATTAGAACAAGTAAAAATTATAATAAGTCTATAGAACTAGTAGAATAACCTCAGAAAATCCTTATAGGATTCTTTTTAATAAATTAGATAATAAATTAGAACTATATATTACTAGTATAAAAAAATATATTTATACTATAGAAAAGATAATACTTATATTAGATATACTTAATATTCTGATTATAATCTAAGAGTAATAATTAAATATTTTAATTATTTATATAAAATATATATATAAAGAAAACTAGACTATAGAAAAATTAAATCTAAGCTATTATTATAACTATAATAACTAAAATAAAAATAGTAACTTATAATAATAGTATAAGATAAATATACAAAAATCAAGACTTTAATAAAGCTATTAAATAATATATATATTTAAATATAAATTATAAGAAATTTTATAAATTTATAATTTAGCTTAATAAACTAAATACTAATT
>JAMAGY010000089.1:0-39780 GCA_023626415.1 Penicillium sp. S1701
TTTGGCCCTATCGCACGACGACCATTGGGCCGATACCTGGGGGTACCCTACCCCCAGGCCCGGAATACTGGTCTAGGTCGGATAATAATCATCCACGAGGGCGAAAACATATCCCGCCTCAAACCACGGACTTGCACAGTTATATTTGTGACCTGCGATGTGATTGCTTTGGTATTACAAGCAGCTGGGGGTGCGGTCACATCTTCTGCAGAGGACAGTGCGTCTCGCAGCGAGGGAGTCAATGTCATGATCGCAGGTCTTGCTTTTCAAGTTGCCGCTATGGGCATTTTCATGGCTTTTGGCATCGATTTCTTAATCAGGTCAAATATGCGATCGGTGAAGCTTAAAGCGACTGGAATGAATAAGGTACTCAATCCAGAATTTTCTGCCATCAGGGCAAGTCGAAAGTGGAAATTATTTCTTTTTTGTGAGTCATGACACGAGAAAGACCGGCACAAAAGGTGTGCTGAAACCTAATATTCGCAGGCATCCCTACCGCCACCCTTAATATTTTTGTTCGGTCTTTCTTCCGAGTTTTCGAGCTAAATGGAGGATTTCACAGTAGTCTGGCTAATAATGAGGCCACTTTAATGGTGTTAGATGGAGCTATGGTATCAATTGCGTGTCTCTGCTTGACAATCTCACATCCTGGAGTTACTATCGGAAGATGTTGGAACACTATCAACCCAAGATTTGGACAAAACGAGTCGAGTTAGATCCTGAACTCGAGCTGGCTGGCTGCCTTGTACGGTCATCCCGGATTTCGATCTCATTCCTGGATCAGAGATGTGTACAGAAGGCAATCATAATCTGCTTATTAGCTACGGTATGTGTCCCTTTTGACTTCTGATGTAATATACCGTATTGTTATGTATTTATAATTAGTAGCAGATAGGATGCATGGTTTTTCTCTGAAGTAGTTCATCCGCTTACCCACACAAGGTACATACTCTTCTAAATTGAGGCCTCTTAAATTACAATACATTTCACTATGACTTTTTTTGGTTAAAAATTGGTTCCACAATCAACAAGAGCATAGTGAACGCTTAAGGAATCCCCAAAAGTGCTCCAAAAACGTTTGATATTCTTCCAATTTTAATATTACCATTCTTGCCCTCACTCCATCGTTATCTAGCATAGAGCCAATACACACATAATCAATTATATTCGCATTAAAAGGGTATCAATTAGGGTTTGTCAGCTAATAAAATGGTTCCTAAGCGCTTTTCCCAATGCAAGCTTTTATTAAGTGCTTGATATTGTTGATTTTACCTCGTATTGGGGCGTCCTCAAGTCCGAAGCAAGGAGAACGCTCAATGGGCTTTATGTACTATCATGTACAGTATCGAGACATGGAACTCACAGGGGCTATACTGTGTGGACCTACTTTGGGTCAAGTCTTGCGCAGTAACTGCGAATCCTTGGCATTATGATTATCCTCATACTATGCATTCGGGCTATCTTGTTATGGACCTCAAAGAGATGCTAGCTATCTAGTCAAGCGGCGGATGGGGATTCCCTATAGTCTTACCCTATATTTACTGGATCTATCTATTATGGCCACTAATTCCGTAGTTGCCTCAGTGATTCTGTGACCGGGAGGCCATAGAGTCAACTTGTGAATATATCCTTTAGCCTGAGTATTCTCAATGGTTATAATAGGAAGTGAGGCTATGTGCTTAAAACAGGGCCATTTTTGAATATTCTATTTTTACTTTTATCGCCTTTCGAAAGCTCACTGCGACCCTGATGAATCAATTAAATCCTCCCAGGATAGTATTGATCCAAAAAGAGCTCCAAATCCTGCTTCATTCTCTATCTGTAGTGGGGCGGGCCAGACATCAGTTCTAGAGAGTGAAGCGCTGCTGGTAGGTGAGTTACAATGATCATCCAGACTAGTTACGGTGTTGGGGTTAAATCCGGTATGAGGACCGGTGGAATTAGACAGGTCGGCCTATTTGGTTGCGTGTCAGTCGCCAGAATCACCACGAATGCAATGGAATGTAATGATTTTATACAGAACCTACCCTGCCCACATCAGTATTGTCTCGGGGGCCATTTCCCGCTTCGCGTAAAGAATGGGAAACCTCATCATCGTGAACGATCGTCAACGTGTTGTCCCTGGTGCTGTCGCCTGATTCCGTAGGAAGGTTTTCCACATATTGCCTTGCCATATTCCCGAATCGCGAGAGATAATTTCCGGGTAATACTCCGTGGGATACGTGCTCGAGGAGGCTGAAATGGCCGGACACGATGTCCAGCAAGGTCAGATTTTGTCGCGTTTCGGGATGTGTTGGGCTGTGAACTACAGCATCGAATAGTATGAATAAAGCAGACAGAGGCATGATCGCTAGTAGGCTTTCCTATCACGTTAGAATATAGTCCAATCAAAAAAGTCGTGCCGCTAAAGAGACACTGACAAGACTGGGGTATAAGGCTCCACGTCAATGAAGCGAGTTAGCTCAACTACTGCTCTTGCGGCGCTTAGTAGGTTGCCCCTGCTCTCGTCTAGTGTTCGACTCCCCGAGCTGAGATGAATATTCATTCTCTCAAGGGCGATAACAAGGTGGAAGTAATAGAAGTGCGTTCGTATAACGATCTCTTTTGTGCTTAAATCTGTAAGTACAGATCTCTGAAGGGTATTCTGAGGTCTGTACGCGGGGGGAATCGACAGTCTCCAATCCTCTAACATTTTCTGTACATGTTTAACAGCGGGAAGCAAGGATGTGGCGGATTGGGTGGATGCGGTCACCGAGAAAAAGGAATCGTAGGTAATAGAGAATATCCGACCGATACGAATAGAGGCTGCGAACCAGTCGTAGCCGTTCACTATAGACCCTGGGGCTGGAGGAATCGGACACCCGACGTCAAGGTCGGAGATAGCCTGGGAGGTTACTTTTCATGGCGGTTTGTGCGGGGATTAAGATAACTTACGGAGCTACTCCTCGCCTGAAAATTGTATTGCTTGTCTATGTGGTAAACCACCCAGAAAGCACGATAGCAGGCTGCCGCATTAGAGTTTGCCAGGGATGATTTATGATACCTCAGTGCCAGCACAGTACGAGTGGCTTCCGCCAATAGAAAGTTATCAAGCTGTAGAGAGCTTGCATTCATGGCAAAAATGGCCTGCAGAAAGGTCAGAATCTATCGCGCTAGAAGCTTACACCAGCCACGCCTACCATTGCAATAAGAGCCTAGACAGTAAATGATTAGCTAGTTGGGTAAATTCCAGGTATGGGGAAGACAGACCTGAAGTTTTAACAGCGAGTCTCGGCTAAGGATAACGCGAGCCACACATCCGAGAGATATTTGAAACATTTTCCACGCTTGGCCCGCACCAGGCTGAAATGAGCCGCATCCATGATACTGGCATCCTAGTGCCACCACGGCATAGAAGAGAGCGCAAAATGCAGGATCAGAATTTAGAGACTGAATGAGTTGGGGATCGTGTGCTTTTTCTTCGAAGTTCGCACGGTCCAAAAATGGAAACACGGGATGAACACTCTCGAAGTAGCCTGGCATTCAATAAGGTTGGTGTAAATTCTGGGAACAGATCAACCAAGTGGGATAGATCAACTAACTGTTCATGTAAATCCGGACCTCAGCTGATGGAAGAGGCTCGATGGTCTGTTGCCGTGCAAGATCCACGGGAAAAGTATCACTTCGAGGGCTGCATAGTAAACGCATTTTGATGGCACTGTCGATTTGGTAGACCAGATTCCGTATCTCAGTACTTCCTAGTCTTTTCACCAGCGAGTTGATTTTCTGTTCAGAGAAGAAGGCAAGCCCCGAACTTAGCACTGGGAGAGCAATTCAGTAGTGTCGTCTTGAAATTGAGGAGAATAAGGTGATGTACCGCGTCTATCATCGGCCTATCGAGGTCATTAATTTTCTCATTCCGAGAGCACGCTGCCCAACTATGAACATACCCTGAGGACTGAAAACTCGTCATACAGAGGTGCACCTTCAGATGGATCTTGGATCAGACGGTCGATGAACAAATTTATCAACGGTGTATGACCGCTCGACACAACTGCACGGTCAGAGAAACAAGATACTATGGAGAAAGAGAGAAAAAACATACTTTTCCTTCTTGAAGGCCGCGATTTCTCATTCGTAAACACGCAGGGCTTATTCCGCTTCTATGGATCCGCATGATGAGTTACTAGTGCGACTAATAATAAGCCACAGCCTTACAATGCAATTGGTGCACATTGGCTCTGCTTCTGGGAGCGTGCTCAGCACTGTGACCGAGTAAGAGCGCTGTTACAACTTTGTGTGCTCGAACGATTAGGTGCCTACCGACGCAGCGGACTTTCCGATTGTGGCATTCGTCGCATGACTTCATTATCCGCGATGTCGGTATGATGGTCGCTTAATGTAACCGAGAAGAAGCTTGATTGCCAAAATTGAGCCCGAGGGACTATCAGGGGGTCCGTTCGACTCAGTCAAGAAGAGCCAGTCCAAATAACCGAAAAGAAGAAAAAGTCTGGTGGGCTCCCGGCCTGTTAAGGTTCTGCTCCGAATTAAGCTTACTAATCACAGATGGCCGTACCGCCGAGGCCGTCGGCACTCTAACGCCCGTTCAGCTTCCAAGTGGACTCGATGCCAAAACTCTTTTCGCCGGCGAAAGCTTTATGCACCAGCGCGATTGAGGTCAAGATAAGCAGCTTCAACGCTCGTTTATATGGGCCTTAAATCATTCGATGTGAATTTAAAGAAGCTCCCTGATTTGTTTATCTTTTTGCAAGTCCAGGTTTAATTCTCCACCTCGCGATCATTATCCTCTTTTCTTGGGCTGACCGATTCGATCTTAGTCAAACAGCGATTGGGCTCAAGCCGATTCTTCGGCAATTATAGATATTTCGGCAACTAACACCATGGCTGTATGTTGGCAGATGTGTCGGGCAGAGATTTGTCCGTGGTGAACTGTACATAACTCCGGTGCAACTTGAGTTTCAGAGCTCGGTCCGTCCTAACCGGCAATAAAGTGGATATTCGTATCTCGGCGCCGAAGGGTCTACTCGTACGAAACGGTCTTGGGCAACCAGGCGATAGGATTTGTTCATGCTCTCCATTTTCGCGACCGTCATATCTTCCACAAAAGAGAACCATAATTGTTGACACAATCCTTGTCACCATTTTTCGATTTCTATCTCCTTATTTTTTTGTTTTTGAATTTTTTGGGGTGCCGTTGTCTTGCTCTATTCTAGGACAAAACGCTTTAATCCCCCTAATGAAACTATTAGTTCTAATCTGCCTGTTGGCTATTTCTGGAGCTTTTGATATCGCTCAATCTGGCAATATCACAATAGGCGAATGCGAAGACTGTCAGGTAGGATCTCGACCTCTAACAGATTCCAAGTTACCGTGCTCACACGTGTAATGTTTCAGTCGACTCTCGCATACCTACAAGCCATCGCAAATACCGGAGACGAGACCTTTGTAAAGATTCTTCAACATAGATGCGGGAAGTCATTGGTAATCAACCTGCAGCTGCCACCTTCAACGGACGCTCCGTGCTGACCGGATTTGGGGGTGTCCTTGACAGGGCGATGATGGGGATTTCTGTCGGGGCGTCATTGCTCTCGAAGGGCCGGTTCTGGCAGATACTCTGCGAAAAATCGAGCCTCGCTCAAGGGCTATGGTTCTTCTCTGCATCGCTCTTATGGGCGCCTGCGAGTATCCGCCTTTAAGCCCTTACGATGTGAGCTTTCCTTCCGATGCTCAATGCCGTCGCTCGCGTACATCCCACATGTCTTTGATAGCAGAGGAGCCCTCAACGATGGAGGACTTTGTACCTCTGCGAATTGCTCATTTTTCAGACCTCCACGTCGATCCCCTCTACACCGTGGGGTCAAATGCGAATTGTTCAAAGCCAATGTGTTGCAGGTATGTCATCAGAGGGGAATTCTTGGGACTAAGTTTCTCTGATTCACGCGGCGGTATTGTTCCTGAATAGAAACTACACTCTTGCCGACGAGCCAGGCAATAATGACGCCCCGGCAGAGCCGTTTGGTGATCATAATTGCGGTGCCCCGTCCAGTCTGGAAGCCAGCATGTATCAAGCTATTCAGAAGCTCTCGCCTGATTTTTCGATTTTCACGGGCGATATTGTCGACCATGCCATTTGGAATACATCTGTCGCTTATAATGAAAAGGCAATCCGGAGCACGTACAACGCGATGAGCAAAGCCGGCATAGGCAAAGTCTACAGCACGCTCGGCAACCATGAAATGTCGCCGGCCAATGCAATCCCACCGTCCCGTTTAGGCAGAAGTGCTCGGTGGCTGTTCAATCTGACCTCCAATATATGGTCTCAGCAGGTGGGCACTACCTCTAGCTCAGATATCGGAACCTATGCAAGATACTCTGTCAGATATCCCGGGTCCCGACTACGCATAATTTCCATTCACACGAATCTCTACTACACGTTCAATTTCTGGATGTATCAAGTGACTGAGGATCACGATCCGGATAATCAATTGCAATGGCTCGTCCAGCAATTGGAAGCCGCCGAAAGGGCTGGCGAGCGAGTCTATATAATTGGCCATATTCCCATGGGCGGGGCGGATGTCTTCCAAGATTCATCTCATTATTTTGACCAAGTCATTAACCGATACCAATCGACAATCGCCGCAATGTTCTTTGGTGTGTGTCGCTCGGGCTTCGCAGGGCGGGTCATCTGCGTATCTCAGGTATTTCGTACTTATCATTATATAAAATTCTAGGACACACCCACATGGATCAATTCCAGCTCAGCTATTCAAACTACCAGGCGCAGACGGCGGAAACAGCGACATCAGTCACCTATATCGCACCCTCGATGTCCCCCCTGTCCGGCATGCCAGCGTTCCGGATCTACACGGTCCACCCGATAACATTTGGAGTGTTAGATGTTGAAACATATAGTGCCGATATAGACGCAGAAGACTTCCACCTCCAGCCGGTCTGGCGCAGAACCGCCTCGGCCAGAGAGGAGTACGGGTGCTTTGTGGAGCCAGTCCTAGCAGACTCCCCAAGATCCGAACTGACACCTGCGTTCTGGCATAATGTTACCCGGTTACTGGAAACAAACACCACGGCCTTCGACTCCTATTGGGCTCGTCGTACACGTGGGTGGAATGTACAACCCTGTGGGTCGGAATGCCGTGAACAGGAGATATGCCAGCTTCGAGCGGCGAGAAGCCAAGATAATTGCCACCGGCTTGTCCCGATTAATTTCTTTGGCAGGAGACATGGGTCAGAGAGCACCTTCGGTCACGAACTGCTGGCTTAAATCGAACGAGCGAATTAGTGGCCTGCTCAGCCACTGTTCGGGTGAGCACTTAGCGTAGGTACTCACTAGCATAGAGACTGTCCAGAGAAGACGAAATTCCTCTCTCTCATTTAAGTGACTGTTCCTTCAATACCTCCTCTTCGCGAGTCACCCTTCGGCCGGCCTTGAGACAGCTTCGAATTTCCAAGCGCAGCTCAATTGCAATGGAAACTTGCCCTGGGTAATAGATTGTCCCACCAATTAAAGATTCAGACCCACAATTCACTTCATACATGTATCCAAACCCACAATATTTATTCCAGGTGCTTGGAAACCGGTTTACAAACACCAGACATCCCCAATTTGCTCCAATGAATAGGGCTCGGATGACTCTAGAAGCCAAGCCAGACACCGAGGAAGAAAGCTCTGTTCAGGACATTGAAATACAGAGAAACCCACTACAGGAGAGTGAATAATGAGCTATGTGCGAAGGTCTTCATAGTAAGAACACGGGGTAAGTATTGAATGGGCCGCTGATAGACAGGAATTGAGATCCAGGTCCACAATTGTCTCAAATATCGGCCGAGACATAAGTACTGCATAGCATGTACGTCCTGCACGAGACGCTCTAGTATAGCTACCTCACCACGTGCACATTTTGTCCCAGCAGGACAGAAAATACAAATATCTCCTGAGCAAAAGATTTGGTACATAACTACCTCATGCTGCAGCTGCCGAATTTGAAGACCGAGAACCCAAAACCTCGCAGCTAGTAGAGTTCAAAAGCTCATGCACGGTGACTGACAGACACATCTCTGGGCAGGTCTCCAAAATCATTGCGGAGAACGGCACAGAGTCCTGCGTATGTCCAAAATCCCCGAGAATCTTTGGCCAGAAGCTATACAACATGCTGTGTGGCTCAAGAACCGAACTCTAGCACGCGCCCTACGCAAAAAAGACGCAAAAGCTCCATGTGAAGCATTGAGGGGACACAAACCCAGCCTCACAAGGGAGCGGATATGGGGCAGTCGGGCCTATGTCGCCTATCCTCAAGAGATAAGGCGTACGGCCGAGATGACAAAGCTACATAGCCCTCGTGGTTGGCTAGGCTACTTTGTTGGATGTGAGAGTGAAGCGATGTATCATGTTTACTCCCCAGAAAAGCACAAGGTCTATGAACATGGAAGGATTGGACGAACTCGAGACGATCGACCCATGCCCGCTGCCACCGTGGCGAACCGAACCCTTCACGGAAATCGAGATTGAATCAGACCGGGAAACAGGCGTGGAGCGGGCTGAAGCCGCACGGGACACGTCAGATATTGTTGTCTACTCAGATGCCTCTGGCCGCGAAAGCCGTCTCGGTGCCGCCGTCGTAGCACTTGACGACGACCTACAGGTCGTCGAATCCAAACAAATCCAAGTGGGACCAATGAACCGGTGGTCGGTTCATGTAGCGGAGCTCATTGGCATCTTCTACGCGATCAGCATGGTCCTCATGCTCGCCCATCAGGGTTCCGCCAAGGCTCTAAGGTCGTTTTCAGGAAGTGGAACACCCTGCATGCACCGCCCCCAGCCAAGCGTCTATGGTTTACGGGGGAGAGTTGGATTATAAACAACAGCCCACTAAGCTACGTACGGATTCGTATTTTGGCCTAGTTGGGTAAACCAACTTTCATAGCGAGGGGTCAGCGTAAATGACATCAACCAACCAACCAACCTACCGTAGCAATATCAGTCATTGAACTGTCACTACATTGAAATACCTATGCTACAGTAGATATCCATAGTGTCACATCGAGCCTACTAAGAAGACTTTGCACCAGGCAAGGGATATACATGAGCTTACACAATGCTAACTCGATGGGCTCCAGGAACGTGTAAGTCTGTCTGTGACTGTAATTAAGCATTAGTGAGCGGTACAGTAGTCAACAGAGGAATCAGATATTCAATGCATTGGGGAATTTATAGGTGATGAGAAGGTAATTAGCCCATTTTTTGAGGTTGACGGATCGTAAAAAAGATGAGGAGATGGGCTGATCTACCAGATAAGACATATCTCCGTTCAGAAGAATTCCTCAATTATTCAGCTTCTTCAAACTGGAGTCAAGGTCCCAATCTTTCATCACATTCAAAAGATAATAGAAGGTTCACCTCGTATAGATCGCCAATAATTTGTTGACTCCAATAGACCCTGGCATCCTTGAATCACCCATGACCACTTAAGTGCAAATGCTTCAGAAATCTCCCATCCCTGCGCATCCCACGGCTGGCCCCAAACGGTTACACCACCTCTTCCTTCGGGAACATCTTGGAAACCTCTCATATCACGACAAAGCTGTGCCGCATCGTATGAACTTGCATCCCGACGGAGAATGTTATCGCGGAGCTCAGGTGCCGGCAAAAGATCAATCCAAGGATGGTGAGGAATGGCGAGCTGAAGAATGGTTGGTTGTAAACTACGGGGAAGGGAATCGATGAACGTGGTCTCAACACCCGTGGAGGCAAACCGAGATCGCGCCTGTCTTGACATCGATTGTGCTGTAATGCCGAGGGACTGTGCGTTAAGGACTAGCGCCCGCGTTGCGTTGAACTGAACCAGACTAAGCAACAATTCAGTTCGAGGCAATCCCTTGAGATACTTTTCCTGCATGAGCGCAGAGAAATGAATAACGAAATACTCGGTCCGTTGGGAGTCGGGCTCACAAGCTGTGAAGGAGCTTATATGCATGTCTTCATGTTGAGAGAAAGTAGGAGCTTCATAAGGACCGATAAGGCTCGACCATCGAGCAGAATTTTCGCCTGGCAACTTAGAGAGAACCAAGTCTGTCCTATCAAAGCCGCTTGACTCATGTGAACTATGACTCTGCGTCTGTCCAGCTTTTTTTCGTATCCCTTAGATGTAAACGCGACATTGCACCAATAATCAGTAAAAGGATGATTTGATGTATCGAGTAAAGTGTGTAGTGTCACGAGTAATCCTCTGATTAATCCGATCTTGAAGTCTCTTCCTCTCCTTGGGATCGGTTTTGCCCGTCCAATCATCTTCTGGTCCAGCGACAAGCTGCTGGTACATTAGCTGCAAGGGAATGTTTTGAGGGTCCATTGTGGATCTTGGTATATGATGTTTGACAAAAATATGGCGGCGAACTATGGGTATGAATCTCACGCTTTGTTATGAAGCATATACGACCTAATATTTCTGAGGTGCACGAAAGAAAAGTGGCGGTGGCAAACAAAGGATTAGAGACAATTGGTGCATCACGTGCACGACCAAATTTATCGGACCGCAGTAGGACAAGCAAAGACCGGAAGCAGGAGATTTTGATATTCCGAAGATTAGTCATACCAAATTGCTAGTGTTGGAGAGCTTATAGGCCGTAATGTACCAACCAATAGGAGATATAAAAAACAAGTCTGAATTGGTGTTTTGCCCATGACACGCAATTTATATGGGCACTAACAAATTACTAATCTAGTACTATTCTTCACACGGTGTTGTGTACTCTCCGCCTACCTAGTAGGCTGTATAGACCCACACGAGGCCTGTCGTACTGACAGCTAGTTAACTACTGTAGGCCCTGCTTACAACGAACCCCGCTAAGCCGAATTTTCACCATATAACGAACCGAACACGTGTCAAAATTAAAAATGCCATATATATACATATCAAAAAGGCATTCGTTGATTGTTGTTCCCGCAGCTTCCAGGCAATATTCAAGATATCGATTGGGAGTGACGGGGCTCAAATGTGCAGGTACCTGGTGGGCGTTTTACCGCATAGGGCATTTCATTTCACCGGGACGGGGGTTACTGCTCCCTTGGCTGTCTCTTTGTTCAGATATGGCATCCTGCAGTGCCAGATATCAAGCGAAGCTTTGGAGCTCTATGGTTTTGTTGATCTACGTGTTGCCAAGGCATATTGAACTGCATCTCCCAGCTCTGCATTAGCTGGGTGGTCAAATATCCACAATCTGGCAGACCGATTTCTTCTGACTGATGCCATAGGTCTTCGCTATTTCGGATATACTCGTTCGGTTCGTCCCAGCTACAGCCATTATCCACTGGTTCAGCCTATGAGATCACATTTGTGTAGAAATCCGGAGAGAAAAAGTATCTCGTTGCTGAATGCGGCTTCTGTTGCCATTTACTGGGTCAATACATGGCATAAGAGCTTTGCCACATCCGTATACTTTGGTTTTGCCCTCTCCTGTGAGCACTTAGGTGCTATTCTCGGCGAACCTAGTGAAACGACTCCGGTTATTGAAGATATGCACTGATGCACCAGTATCCAATATCTATCTGTTCTTCAAACTCATACCTGATTAAGTACGCTCAGTGCGAGCTGACTATCTGGCAGAACTGTGAATAGGGCCCAATGACTATCCAATGTAGCCGGCGCGCTCTTGACTGCGGGTGTTGTCGATAAAAACCTTGCGGCCAATTTTTCTCCGGAGGTCGGACCTTAAGGCTAGGATCTTTGGCCTGGAAAATTGAAGATCGTTGGCGCACGATGACCACGGCAAGTGATCGTAGAAACTTGACCGGAGGAGGATAGCCGTTGTCTGCTAACAGCAACACATATCCAACCAACGCTTGCTCTTTTTGCGGGGTGAGATATTGCTGACTGGCAGCTTTACCAGCGAGGGAAGGCTTGTAATTTGCCCGTCGCCACAAGGTAGATGCGGGGATCCTCGTCGATCTCGAGCGAGTTGCGTATAATGTGCGCAAAAGACGCTGATGGCCTGGAGACAACGTGGCCATTTCTAGTCCTGTACCCTGAGAGGCATCTCCTACTTGAAACAGAATTATGCAGACCGTGAGTGTGCAAAGGAATATGAAAATCGCGGAATAGAAGAATAGCCCTAGTGAATTCCACACCATTTTATATATGCTAAAATGGCTGTATTTGAATTTCCTGACTAGCTGTAGATGAGGTTTTTAGGAAACGAATTTCACCAGCCAGACCCGACGATGCTATCACAATCCTTAGGTACACTGCCGAATAGCATTGCATGTCCGCTCAAAGCTTGGCCACCGTGTCAATCGCGGCATCTAGAAAATGCTAGCATCTGCGAACCTGCTAAATCTTGATGACTGTCAGTGTCGTTCCAGACTCACTTAATTGCTGCAGTTTAACTATTACAGTAGACATGAACTTTGCCGGTCCGTTGAATTGGTAGTGGTGAATTGGTAGTGATGAACTGGTGAATCGTCATTAACCACCGGCCTAATTTTGCCAGTTACGCAGCCAGAGAGGGCTTGAATACTGCGATCTGAGCAAAGTTCTTACATATTCTGTTATCATAAGATTAGTATTATGACTTTTAAAATCAATACCGTCGCCCTTGTACAATATTATGAACAAAAAGACCTGAGTAATTAAACATAGTCAGACAAGGAGTGTTTTCACCGTTGAACACCAAAAGCATTTGAATATTCTGGGTTGAGCAGAAATAAACACTATTGAGCATAATTGATGGCGCGGTTATGTTGATGGAAATGAACACACATTTTGACCATCAACCGCATTTGAACGACCGTACAGAGTGGTTAACCCCCACCATCTGGCAATTTTCACCAGGGTGCTGAATTCAAGTTAAACAGTTGTTGCTGGAGAAACCCCGCATCCTACCTTATGTGACCCTTGGTCACGTGGAGTTCAGGGTCTACGAGATTCCCCCTAGGACCAGGAAGTTTTCATTTTACCTTGTATGTACAATCACGTGCGTCACTTTCTCACGTGGCGCCGATCCTGAAGAGGCTAGCTCTGTGATAGGCCAAGCACGGGTAGTATGAATTACAGCGCCCAGTCTCTACGTATTATATAATATCGATAATAGTACAAAGACTGAAATCGATGGAGAATGCATTGGCTTGTCCTCACAACCAAAATGTTTACAGCCAAGATACACACTGGGTTGTTTCAATGGTCCTAAAACTTATAACTCGAGTGGCGCTTTCACCTCTCAATTGCAGTTGGCGAATATGGAATATGATATGGAGATCAAAAATGTGGATTTTGCGATGAAGATATGAGGCACAACCGAAAGTGTTACAATACTAGAATCAGGATCATGATCATTTCCAGTGTAATATTAGGGTAGTCGAAGGTCTTTCAGATTGCGTGTAGAGGCGATATGTCCCTTTTATTCAATAACACTAAGCATAGCGAGTAGAGAAGATACAAGATACCAAGCAATGAGGAACTAAGTGCCCCGATTATCTCACGCAGATGTTGTCTTGCCACGCACACTCAATCCTTGCGGACGGCCGTGGCCATCACCTGATCGAGGGCCTGAGCCTAGCGAGGTAATCGTCCGTAGCAATTACAGACGGGCTGTGGGGCAAACACTATATTAAGCGGCAGTAGTATATTTCGTACACAACTTTACACCATCGTTATTTTCCCGTGTATTCGATTTCTTATATTCGTAATCTTTGTACCTTTCTACTGCCAAGAATTTCGCTCAACTCAACATTGTCGTAACTCATATCGTTGTAATGGCCTGAAAAATTGATGACCGTGATCAAACAAAGCCCAAGCACGCATTATTGTCCTTTATACCCATCTCTGACGTCTTGGTGGGTGATCTTGGCGTCCCAGTCGTCAGCGGCAGATTTCATGGTAGTACATTACGTCTTGTACTTCAGCACTGCGACATAGTATTTTCTTTACTTTTCAAGAGCAGTGATAACGGCAGCTATCTAATTGAGGTACCCTCTATCCACAGAAAACAATTGACTGGTTGTTAGGGAATAAATATGCTTGGCTTGTCAGGTACCTCGCGGCTGTTTCATCACATAGGGCATTTCATATCACCGGGATGGGGGTTAGTTGGAGAATTTCTCCACCCACGATGCATGATTATTGCCACACACAATATTCAATGCTGTTTTAACTACAGTGGCTTTCGGGTACAATTACACGTACTGCCTCTTCGGTCTTGTAATCTCTCCTAGGAAAATAAACCCAAACAGAATGAGCTCTACCTAAATGCATTTCAATGCCCAGCCTTCTGAGGCCATTTATGTCACGGCAACCTGAAGTCCCCAGCCAATGTCGGATATCTCACGGAGACCTTTCGAGATATGCAGGTCGTCTAAGCGAAAAAGGGTTCGGAACCTCACGTGAGTGAGACACAGTTATATATTCCTTGTTCTTGATTCTTGAAGATATTCAAGAATCAGTTGTGTACCCCGGTGATACCTCGCAGAAGAGTCAAACAAGACTCCCGGACGAGTTCCCGACGAACTAACAACCGATTATGTTGACGACGCTCTCAACCGAAGCCGAGAGGAGTTGAGAAAACTCCAAGAAACCATTGCTATTGAAGACCAAATCCGCGAGCTAGAAGGGCAACGCGCTGCTCTTCTGTCTCCCCAAGTTATGGAAGCACCCCAACCGGCCTATATTCCGAAAGTCAAGAGAAAGGTTGAAGGCTTTGAAGTCGAAAAGTTCGCAAAATCATTTAGCATCCATAACCGAGATGTGTGGTTAGCGAAACTTAACTATGTCTTCCACGGAAACCCTGAGAAGTACGAGATAGAAGCGTTCAAAGTCCTTAAAGGTGTGAAGCACCTTGATCAGGAATGCTTTACTCACTGGTATGCAAAGGAGAAAATACTCCGCGCTATTAGGAGCGATGACTATAAGGATTGGGAGTATTTCCGAGAATGGACAAACAAGCACACCGTCTTGTAATGCCAGAGAAGTACACAAGGCTTCACAATGTGTTCTCTATCTCTCTCCTGGAACCTTATAACCCCGGAGATAGGTCTGAAGGGATACTAATACCAGATCTTGAAGACGAGGAAGAGTACGAAGTTGAAGAGATCCGGGGCAAGCAGGTCTTTGACTACCAACTCCACTACCAGGTTAAATGGACTGGATGGCCCTTCAAATACAACCAGTGGGAACTGGCAGAGTACTTCCTATACGCGAAAAAGAAGATTGAAGCCTATGGGAAATCACAGGAGAAAAGAGAAAAGGCTAAAAGGCTATGAGATTGTTGTCCAGCTCCTCAATACACCCCCCCCCCCGGTGCGGGAGCGCGCACTACCTGCAATCCTGAACGATAACAACAAAAGAAAAGTGTCACTTCATGACTTCATAATATTCCTCTGAAATGCGTCTCATACAAATGTAACCTATGATAACTCTCACTTGCCCTTGCTGCAATCCTTATCTAACATAATCGGGTTTTCCTTGATACTAATAGGCACCGAGTGGACAAACTCTACTGAGTTGTGGGAATCCGAAACGACGATGGGACTGTCGCTAGTCCCTTTCTCGACAGCCAGGACTAGAGGGGTGGGATTAGTGGTGGCCTTAGCCTTAGCCTTGGCCTTGGTCTTGGTGCTCTGCATGTAAAAAGTGAAGTCAGTACTGAGCAGCTAACCCACCCGAAGTGAAGCTATCGCGATGCAGTTGTATCTCTAAATCACAACTCCCAACTTTATGTACTACGTACCTTGTCTCCCTGAGAGGAGGCTATGATAATAAGGATAAACGAGGTTTGAAGTTTTAGATAGAGGATAAGAAGACTTAATGAAGACGTTCGAGAAGCAGAAGAGCGATAGTGGTGAGAGAGAGGAGAGAAGTGGAAGGAGTTAGGAAGCTGAGCGTTTGCAAAATGCTCAACCTCCCAGAAGAGAAGGAACCAAACTTGGAAGGCACGCTCTGACATGATTGGACCTTAATTGATTGGACCTTAATTGCTGCTCTTCCTTGCAATTCGAAGTTAAGCCTACAGTATATACAACGTGGATAAGGACAACCATAATTTTCAAAAGAGAGGATGACCTCACACAACTGCTTAATTGAACTACTGCTATCTTAACCCAATGACTACCTAGAGAACCGAAACTCTTTCGCAAAAAACCCCTCCAGAAGATATTCAATTCGCTGCTCACACACCTCGCTAAGGCAGCCCATACCTGTTAACGAATGCCCAAATCCCGCGCGCTATCTTTTGCTTGTCAGCAGTTGTAGCAGCCCTGATCTGTCTAATATATGAGTCTGTAATATTGTTAAGGAACACTTGTATCACACTCTACTAAAGTTATTCTCCGACAAGTATTGTGGTATCCAACCCTTGCCTTTGCTATAACAACGCTAGTAAGGGATTGACCTTGTCGACTTAAACACGTACTCAATTATCAGCACCTCATTACCCACCTCCTTATTTGCTGTATATGAAACACAATTCATATAAAAGCAGAAAAACAGATGCCCAGGCTGTGCACGCTCGGGACGGACATTATCACCCTCCTTAACGGCCCTCCTGTGCCCTAACTTGCCGCGGCGCGTTTCCTTTTCTATCTCTGTGCTTGTTCTCTCTTCTTATCCTTCGCATTTCTAGCAGTTTTGGAACAGTAACACCTTTCGATGCAGAAGGAACTATCTTTAGAGCAACAGCTGTGGCTGCTACACCTCCCTCTGCGGCCGCTGTGGCTTTTGTTGCTCTACCAGGAGAAGCTATACTTGACTGGATACACACACACAATTCATTAACGCCCAGCGGCGTTGACTGGATACAGTAGTTTTCGAAATCAGTTATACCTCCACACTCATGCGACTCCTTTCCCGGATTAATTATCCGCAAATAAAGAGATGTCATTGGTTATATCTAAAACTAGTAAATAGACCGCCTTCTTTATACACATATTTCCTTACAATACAGAAAAGTGGACCGAGGAAATTGTATTTTACACGTAACGCAGATACACAAGCGACCTGCCGTCCTTCCTATTCTTTGGCAAGTCTCCCTCCATTAATCACCCCAGGAACTTTAGAACTCAACCCAAAAAAAAAAAAACGACGACATGGCTCCCAGGCTCCCTTCTTCAAAGCTCAATTTCATTTGTGAAATGATAGAGAGCTATTCTTTCTCTACCTCTCAAATGGCCAAAGAAGCTGAATGCAGCAAGCTGATAATCATTAATATCCGCAGAAATTTGCGGTAGCTCGGAAGCATCTACGCCCCCCAAACGCGAATAAGCCAGAAGCGAACTGTGACACCGGAGATGACAGAAGCCTTGTGCCAGCGCCTTCTAGAAAAGCCGGGCCTCTATCTCGATGAGATGGCTATTTTTTTTTTTTTTTTTTTTGTGGGAAGAGTTTCAGGAAATTGTCACAACTTCCAGCATCAGATGAGCTCTTGTTGCGAGAGGGTGGTCTAAAAAAACTGCCTGACAACATGCAAGAGAGCAAAATGCGGATTTATGAGACTATTACCTGCACGGTCTATCCGACTTTTAATTATATCACCTGGTATATGTTGATGAATCTAGATGTGATAAACAAGTTAGGTTTAGACGCACGGGCTGGGCACCGCTCGGCAGAACACTATTATAAGTAACGTAATTTCACTGCGACCAGCGATATTAAATATTACTTGCGTATGCCTAGGATAGTATTTCCTCTCCCGTATTTTCCGTGGCTCTATAGATACCACTGTTTTTAAAGACTTTATAGCCCAGCTTCTCCAGTATTATAGAAGATAGCCGGAATCTAAATCTGTATTAGTTATGGATAATGCATTATTTTATTACTCAGAGTCTATTATACAGATATGTGCAGAGGCCGGTGTGAAGTTAGTCTATCTGCTGCCTTATTCGCTGACTTTAAACCTAATAGAAGAGTTTTTCGCTGAGCTTAAAAGTTTTATTAAACGTAATTAGGCCTATTACGAAAAGGACACTGATAAAGGTTTCGATACTTTTCTTGAGTGGTGTGTTAATATAGTCAGCGCAAAGGAAGAGAGTGCGTAAGGCCATTTTTGTCATGCGGGTTTGAAGATTGAGGTTCTGGAAGGGTGAGGCTATGAATATAAAATAGTTTTTGATAGAAATCATAGTTTGTATTAAATAGCCTGCTATTTTATTCAGGCTAGCTAGAAGCTAAATCTTACAGTACTATCAAGCAATCATCCACTAAAACCTGCCTATACTTATAAAGATATAGGCACAGCGCGGGTATCTATCTACAGCTAGAGATGGCATAGGAAAATTTGAAGAATAGAGAGATATACAAAGAGGAGACTACTTTCCTTTCTCAAAGTAAGGCTAGCAGATCCTACAAAGTGCATAATAGAAGCCTGATCTATATAACTAATTATATAAGGTATAAACAAAGTGGCTGCGCCCTGCTATGTTAATTCTCTAGCACTGCTGATATATTCTTTCTTTGACCCCGCAGTCAACACAGAATCGGTGATTACTCTCACTTCGAGATTTCTTATGTTTTTTCTGTATCTGTTTGTCGGCAAAGTTTCCCCGATAACGCAGTTTTAGACAGAAACTGTAAGAGAAATATTTAATATATCTGAATCTGTAAGCTACTGGCTATTCTATAGTACTCACAGTGATAGTAGTGCTACTTAGCGGAAGAAGATACTTACCTAGTCCATTTCTCGGCTTTATATAGATATAGTAACTTTTCCCCGGGCGTCTCGGGTACCGTGTTAATTATTGCTGTAAAAAGTGAACAGGTTTGTGACAGAGCTAGGCGGGAAGGATAGTCAAGAAAGCAGGTAATCTCTAGATGTAACTCAGCCGGGAGATCGGCCAGCGTTACTCTTAAGAAAGAAGCTATAACACTATACGGACTATATAAGAAGACAAAGAGCCCTATACTTTACTGGGAGTACTTGAGATTAAGAGATTAGAGAACGGTAGAGTGCTGTATAGTGCTTAAGGTTTCTTGGTTGGTGGTGAATAGGATAAATATTTCGGCTGGTAGGACTAGGCTTGGCTAATCTTGGTTTGTCTACCCGTGATTGCTAAAGATACCTTTCTCTTGGCACTTCAACTCACAAGTGGGCGATTATGCCAGATCGCCCGAACTGTAAATCGATTCCACAAGATTCTATGAGACGTTATAGTATTATAATGATGAATTATGTCATTATTACAGCTCGGTACTGCTATTACAGATAGTATTCTGCCAGAAGTACAGAGCGGTATCCTAAAGCAGACTAGCGTCTCCAGGAATCTTTTTCTGAGAGAGAAGTCGTATAAGTGTTAAGGTATAACTGATTTCGAAAACTACTGTATAATAGAATAGAAAATAATAAGGGAATTAGAGAGAAATTAGATTAATACTATCCCTTAATAACAACTCTCGCCTATATATCTATATAACCGTCCTTTCTCCTCCGCAATCTTTTTGATCAGAGCACCGCTTTCACGATCCCCCAACTCGACTACAGATCACGTCAAAGAATCAAAGTACCTCTTAAATAGACACATCAACATCCGATAGCTAGGTCAGCCATCACTTAAAAGGGGAAGATAAATTGTCACGGCAACCCGGACATCTCACAGAAACCCTTCGCGATATGCAGATCGCCTAAGCGAAAAAGGATTCGGAATCTCACGTGAGTGAGACATAGTTATATATTCCTTGTTCTTGATACTTGAAGATATTCAAGAATCAGATATGTACCTCTTATAGTTATACTGTGTCCGATCCAAGTCATATCTTCCTGCTCCACCTGATCTTCTTGCCTAGCCACCAATAACCTATTATAATTTACCAGACTCGTCAACGTACTAGGTAATAACCTCATAAAATTATTATATATATATGCCATATACAGCAAGGTAAAAGGAAGGTTTAATGTGATTGCTAGTAGGAGATTTATACTAAGCAGACTACCACACAAATACCTGTGGATCAGGCGGATAATGAACATAATATCTCTGGATAGTTTTATTAATATTCAACTATCTATTCTATTTGATCCATATCGTAAAGATAATTTATAAGTGTGAATAGAATATCTTTACAGAAACAATGACCGTCCGCGCCAAAAGAGCTAATTTACCACGATATAATTTTTTTGGCTTGAATAATAGTTGCTGAAATATGTCAGCAAAAATAAAGATTTAAATTAATAGCTAGAGGAATTAGAGTAAATAAATTATACGCAATAAACCTACCTTCTTCAGATCTTTTAAACAGTTTATATCTGATATCGCTAGGAGAAAACCGAAAGCATTAGAATCGACAGGCTAATGATTCAGGTCATCAACACTAGCTCTATCTCCTTCTTTAGTATATTTTTACATCAGCTCTATTGTGATAGAAATAAGTGCTATAATATACGTTCTATCTGCCCTAGCAGACGACTAGGCTTCACATAACTCTAGTTGTGCTAAATAAAGGATATCAGTCGATATATGACAGTAAAAGAGCGGATAAATAGATTAAAGCACCTATTTTGATAGATCCATCGAGACCAAGGAGGATATTTTTATATTTAAGTTTTTAGTGTTTGAGTCCGTTATCGCACAAGTAGCAAAGACTAACGATAATCTTCTAAAATAAGCAAATCGTCCGCGTGCGGTAAAATCAGTTAGTCTTACCTGCTAAAGCATTAATAATAGTTCATTTTTAGTTGAGAAAAGTGACCGACACCTAACAAGATATTCTAGGGAAAGAGGTAGGTTATCTACTAACGCAAATAGGATATTGTCCTCTATAAAGCACTCCTGCGCGGATAGAATATTTTCATGCCTAAGACGACGGTAAATTTCTATCATCGGCTATATATATTCCTGTGAATACTGCCTGATCGCAATCATATGGGACGGATTTGACTGCTGCGCCGCGATTATCACGTCTCTAGCTATTATACAGGACATTGTCGGTCAGAAGGTGTCCTAAGGAGACTTGTGTCTCACAATACAGGCTTGCAAAGAGGTGCTGCTATCACTTAGTTGCGGTAGCCCAAAACTCTTGACTCCGCCCTTGACGACTTTCTTCGTTCCCTGATCAGAAGATGGCGTATGCTTCCTCAGCTCCCTAGTTAAATCTTGGTCCCGGGATTCATCAGACTGGCGCATATTGCTCACTCCTTGCTGGCATCCTCCAAAGTCGATGAATGTAGTGTGCTTGTCACGATCAAGACCTATACTTGCGAATTTCCTGTTAGGCGTATTGTATGAAGAAATAATTTTCGTATAAGAGAATTCAAATACTTTATGTTTCGTACAGCAATGGTAGATTGTGATGAATTCAGCGCTCGGCCCTCATGAATGCGTCATTTGAATTGTGCACAACGGAAGATCAATATTATCCCCGGGTGTTAATCTGTTAACTTATGTTTGGGAATATAATCACGCGTCAGACCCTAATCGTGCCATATCCTATCTCATTAGTGCAAAATAATGCAGCGGCCCATGTACACTGATCATGAATTTCGTGTTGTCTCAGAACGCAGTCAAAAATATCGAGGCACAGCACGTGTCAGTCTGAAACATATCAGACCTCACAGCAAAATATGCCGGTCTTTGGATACTGATAATGTCACGAGGCTGTGCGAAATCTTCAGCAAGGAAGGCTGTCGGCGATCAGAGATCACGAATCATGTCAGCGCCGTTGTGTCCAGTCGCGATTTAGACGCCGCTCTAAGAAAAGTGCAATTGAGTACGACACAGTTGATGACCGGCAACTTCAATCAGGTTCCTTATCTACCATTTTCCAAAGGTCAGGTCAAGTGTCTCCATGGGCAACACCGTTTGCAAGCGGGGAGGGAGTTTCTGCCAGAATACGACCAATGGTGGGTCGTGGATTTATATCTGGATGGTCAGTTGTCTCCAAAGAGTCAAATGACGACTAGGCAGTTCCTTCGAGCAGCCTCTCTTGCTTAACTGATGCTTGCTAACGACTGAAAAAGACATCAGCATACCTCTTCAGACGACACTGGTAGAGGAATATGGAAATGAAAAAAAACCAACGGACGGCGAGGTCTATCGCAAAATCCGGCAATACCAACAAGATTCAAACGCGCATCTTGAAAAGCGATGGAAAGCCCGCTTGAATCCTAATAGACTGAAGCGTTTCCAACAGCTCCAATCCCATGATGACGTTCGCGCAGCACTAGACTCACTTTTGTCGCTGCCCGGCTTAATTGAGCATGGTATGAAACTCTGCTCAGTTTCCAGGGCATTGGCGATTGGTTGTAACGAGGTGCGTTTCTCTGTTGCCAAGCATTCACTCACCCTAATGCTGTTACTAACATAGATAGGAGCTTGTCAATGGTCTAAATGATTTATATGAGTATTGGGCGTCTCTATTCGATTACGAGCAGTCAAAGATGCTGAGACTTGATTCTCGGTCGGTTCAGTGTCTGGAGTTGTTGGGACCTGGAGTGTCTAAAAAAGATAAAAAGAAAGCCAAGGGACTTGTACTTGGTGGTGAAGCGTTTCCAGGTTTCGATTCGACAGAGCGCGCTTCAATTTGGAGGAGAATGAAAGCCAGGAAATGCATCGTTCCCTCACTCGACTCTTTTTTTCAGGATGTATGGTACTTGGAATCTTGCGCAAATTGTGTGAAACGGCTGGTTTCCTTAACGCACGGCCAACCCACTCTTAAGGGCGCGATGGCGAACGCGTTCTCACAGCCCCGTTTTGGAAAAACTGAGTACTTAGTACAGACTTCTGAAACTGAATTTCGAACATACCAGATGTCCGACATCGATCCGGCAGATCTTGCCTATCGCCAGATATGGTTGTATACTATGCGTCATTATCCAAAAATGACCAAGGAGCCTAAGGATAAAGACCAGCTAGTAAAACGCCGGGAAGAGGCGGATCAAAATACGCTTTTTGAAATGGCTCTCCTAGCCCGGAAACTTGGTTATAAGTCGAAAGAAATCAGTGAGTTGTTGAGAGAGTCTCCTGATAAACAGATCGCCCGTGAAGCGCTGCTTAAGGCACGAAAGCCCCACCTTTTCACATTCAATGAGAATGATTTTGAGTCCATTGTCGAGCGTGTCATTAGCTGTTTTGATATGGCTTCGCCGCAGAGAAGTGAGCTCGAACCATTGGTTGTGGATCATAGGGAGGCTCCCATCAAAGCTCGACGTGGAACTCCACAAGCTAAAACCCAAAGGCAGGACTGTCGCTTTCTTTTTCTCAATCGCATTCATAGCCCAGCTCCTCTTGGTTCTGACAAAATTACGTCCTTGTTTGTACGAAGGTCTGTCTACTTCAAATTCTTTCGCGAACAGAAATTTTCGTTCGAGGATGATGTCTCCATTCGCTCAATTTCTCCATTATTCGTACCATCGGATGGGAAAATTCCTAAAGGAAATCCAGCCTATAGAATGCACGATGATCTTCAGAAAAATAAGAAAGGCCGTGGGAAATATCAAAAGGAGCCAAAGAGTCGGAAACCTGCGCAAAAGAAAAAAAGAAGACCCAGGGCTAAGGATACAGTCCCATTTCACGCTGATTCAGAAACCGATGTCTTGACAACTTCCTCGTACGAAGTATTGAGCAAATCGCAAGAGCGCTGTCAGTCTTCCTCCGCTATAGATGAGGGTAGCGCCCAATCTGAAAGCACTCCTGAGCATTCGCACGCGACCCAGAGATCATTTGAGAACAGTGAGATCGAGATGATCTCAGATGATACCGATATGGAAGGCAATTTAAATCAAGACACAGATGTTATCGAAACTGTTGATAGTCTAGGGAAACCTCTGGATACAATCAACGGACAAAGCGAGCAGTTTATGGAAACCGATAATAGACAGGAGACACAACCAAGCGAATTGCGCGAGATTTCACCTAAGGACTCGGCCATGGAAGACCCGCCGAGTGAGCCAGACTCATGGGGCACCGCAAGTGTTGAAACATATCATCGAAGCAATTCGATTCCGAAACATGAGAAGCCTCGCAAGTACCACAGAAGTTTTACTGCGTCCAGTCAAGATTCTCGCAGAAGTCGAAGTCCATATAATGACAATCGACGGTGGTTCAGCGGCCAAAATAAGTCCCATAATCAAGGCTACAGAGAACGGATGAAACGTTCATTTTTGGAAGAGCGTCAAAAATCATTAGAAAGAGAAATTCATGAGCTCACAACTCCAAGCGATCCGTTTTCCGAGAGAAGATCTTCGACACAACAAGTGAACGCTCGCTGGAAATCACAGACAAGGGAGAATGAGGATGAAGCTGAGAAAGAAATCATGAACTCCTCAACAGCTCCTCTGACCACATCTGCAGCTATTTTTATTCCACCGACTGAACCCTTAGGAGAGCCGGACAAAGATCACACAGGGAAAGACAGAGAACCGCGAGACCCGCAGATACCAACGCAAGCATGTTCTTCCCTCGGCGCAGATACTGCACCGGAACATCAATTTGACATACACGAAAGCCTTAATGAAGGACGGATGGCCTCGCAAGATGTGGAAACCCCTTCTTCTACATGCTCCGTGCATCGGGAGCATATCTCGAGACGAGACGGAGTCGTCTTTGGACAGTCCGCAACAGGGCTTCCGATCATGGCTCTAAATCACGGGAAAGAGTTATCCAATGTCCGTCGATCGGCTGTTAACACGGGCGATGAAAGCGAAATCCATACGAGCCCTGAATTGACAACTGAAGAGCTTGTCGAATCGCAACCTCTAGGAAAACCTGAAAACGCGGCCGAAACCGATAGCTGGAAACCAAGTGAGAAGAAACCCCGAGAAATGCGAAACCCTGTGAATCTGAAGAGGCCAATCGGGTCTCTCGGATATAGCAAAGAATTACAAGAACGTCTGGGAGAAGGGTTCAAAAGGCCGAAGGCGGCCATGAGGAAACCCAGGGAGGCAGAAAGGACTACAAAAATCGATTTCAAAGGTTTTACGGGTGAAAAAGGAGATTCTATGATGGAAGGCCAACAGTTTCAAGACACGGAAGTGCCCAGCGGAAGCTCAAAGACATTGTTAAGTTCTACAGCGCTGCCTGAGAACCAAGCAAATAGCGGGCAGTTAGATGGATCTGTAGCACTTGCGAAGGCAGCTGGATATAACATTGCCTCAGCTGTGTCGCAGTCAAAGTCACTTGGTCAGGCTTCAAGGATTCCCATCGTTTTTAAAGGAAGAAATGATCGTGGCGAATGGAAGGAAATTATTCACCGCGAGATGGTGGATCCTGCCAATCCTCTCGCGGTAGAAACTTTTGCTAGAGAGCAAGCAAAGGAGCAGGCCGCAACATTTTATGACCGAAATCTTCGCCAGATACATCCCGCAAACTGTTTTGAAGCAGCGGTCAGAGATGATGGCATGAATACGATCTTCATGGCATTTGGCCACGACCTGACTGTCAATCAAGCTACGATGGAATCTGTCTCTCGCGCGCTTTTGGAGAATGATAAAAACCTTTCAAGTTCCGATGATGGTATCAAATAAGAGTGCTTGGAATTGAACTGCGTGACATCGATAGATTGCGGTCCATTGAAGCCCGTTGCCTGTTAACCATTGGCCCACAGATCTGTTAGGCCAGAAAATCCGCCAGTTGACGGCCGATCGACCCAGCGGGCTGATAATCCCGGGATTGTCAGCCAGCTGGGCTGCCCAGCAGCTTCCTGGAGACTAAGGGTCAAAGTCTTTGGATTTCGACCATTGTCTCCCATGATAGGAATTCCTATCCATGTTCACTCAGAAGAGGTTTGAAAGAACGTCCTATTAATTCATGTTCTAATGCCTCTTTTGGCCGCTTGAACCTACACTATGAATCCCCACAGCGTATTGTACAAGTAAAATATTTCTCGTGGGCTGAAAGTCTCTCCGGGAAGGTAGTTCTAGAGTGAAGGCCCAGTCGGGCTGTCACACATTGTTTTGTTGGAGGTTAAGATAAAATATTTGAGCCGAGAGAATTTACTGTCTATAGTACAGAGCCTCGAAAGACCTGCTCAGGCATCTTACGGAATTTTATGAAAAGAATGTGATTCTTTTGACGAATCATCCACCCAGGAGGTGTACCCATTGGCCACATATTTTCTTATCGGTGAATACCAGGGCTGCTTAATGTCTGGAATACATTGCTCCGGCTTGGATAGTTTCTCTCGGAGTGGAAAACTGGCGAAGATAACCCTCGCGGCTCCGAACAATAGTGGCTCTCTGTATTTCTATTAATGACTAGAAAATTTACTAAAAGTCTGTTTGAATTTTTCAACATCAGTTCAAAGATCCACGTCAATGTTGCATTCAAGGTAAATTCAATCATTATAAGAGATGTGTACATGAGATTACTAGTCTATGAAAAGGATACAGTAACAATGAGCGTAAAGTGAGTTTCATGCTGATCCTCGAAATGGTCTGACCAAATGCATACCGAGATATCGTTGCGAATCTCATTACCAAGGCCTTAAGCGCCGAATACCTATTCAGCAGCAGCATTAAATTGAGGGCCATTGTATATTACGGATTTGAAGGTAACTATCTTGTCTATATTAAAATAAAATAGAAAGCTTTTCCTGCGAGACAGTAGATTTCATTATTACCAATTATTTGCTGAAGAATGAAGAGGCCGCTACAAGCACTAAAAACGAAGGTTTTTAAGCTTTTCACAGTTGACCGATGTTAGGTTTAGCGTGCCTGATTAAATGTATAGTTACTATGGATTGCTCAAGTTTAATTTCAAAGGTCATTGTACAAGAAGGCTGCATATTCATCATTTCCTAATGCTGCGGCGGGTAGAGCTGTGATGCGTACGTTCTTTCGCAAGGATCAACAGCACTAGAATAGCCCCACTTCCCAGGCAGGAGAACTCACTGAATATAGGCCTGAAAATATGCGTCAATCGGAGATATTTCACTATAGTCTATATTTTGGATTTGTCTGAAGTTCGAGAATGAAATCAATCAAACCCGGCACTTTTGCTACGCGAGTTGCAAATCAATTAATCTTTGGTGATTCTTCTTGTATTGCTTAGTGTATATATATATAAGATTGAATTCACATGTAAAACGGCCTAATTGTTCTGTCTTAATTGATCAGATATAAGTCTTCAAATGTGCATGAAAAGAGAGTAGCTAACAAATACTTAGAATCGACCTCAATTCTCGCTAAACTTGGCATGCAGCATACTCAACATGTGAGTAAAACATGAATTGTTGCCACAGGCTGTGACACCGTTCTGCCTATCGGAAAATACGTCTTATTACAATCTGAGGGTCTCGTCTTGGCTTTACTGGGCAGATGACGTGGCTGAATGCGAATTATCGGTTGCGCAGGTAGTTTCGTAAGAAGCAATGAAAGGTTTTTTTTTTTTCCCTCATCTAGGGGGCTCTAAACAAGGCCGAAACAAAGGGGTGACCATTAATTTTCGAAGCAGAGTATGCCGTTACTCCGTTGTCATCCTTCAATCGTGTTCGAATGCCAGGTTGGGCACGCAAGAGGCGAACAATTTCACAATGGCCCCCAGCTGCTGCCCACCACAGTGCAGTCCGGCCTTGCTCATCGACAATATTCAAATCAAGGCTTGCATTGTCTATTAAGAGACTTACAATGTCGTAAGAGCCCATAGCAGACGCACGCATGAGCGCAGTGCACATAGAATAGCCTGTGTACTTGTATCTCTCGGGGAAGTCACGCAGGCCAGTATGAGCTCTACCAATTTCATTAACAGCTATGTCCCTTTGCCCAAGAAGCTGTTTCACGATGGTTATATCGCCTTCTGAGCACGCGGCAAGCAAAGGGGAAACTGTAGCAGGTGAAACCGGATTGACCAAGATCCCCTTTCGTCGAAGCAGAAGTTTCAAAATTAACAGGTTGCCACGCGTAGCGGCTACCGCAAGAGGCGTCCAACCATTTGAATCGGATTCGTTAATTTCCAGACTTTCTTGGTTCAGTAATAAGCGCACCAATGTTTCCTTGCATGAGTCTACTGCGTACCAGAAAGCTGTCCGACGATGTTTGTCCTTCAAATTGATGTCAATATTGTGGCAACAGAGAAGGCTATCAACAAGCCTGATAGCAGAACGCTCCGGATGATTTTTCACCGCTCGAAGTAGTGGTGTATCTCCCGAAAGGCCACGACAATTGAAGTCCACTCGTGTATCCTTCCCAAGTATGTGGAGAGCTCCGTAATTTTCCTGCCGGACTGCCAACATGACAGGGCTCTGCTCGACAGCATTGACTTCAATACGAGGATGTTGCAAAAGCGTTTGGTACATGTATGATTGTTTGTATAACAGACTTGTTGTGATCGGCGGTATTCCCATCGAGTTTGGCAAGTTAACATTGGTCGATTCGAGGCTGATAAGCCGCTCAAATATCGCGAGACTGCTGTTGACTATCGCGCAGTGTAATGGAGTGTGGCCAGTAAGATCCTGGCGGTTGACGTCGATATCGTCTTCGTTTAGTAAGAAATTTACCGCCTTGAGATTTCGTGCTTCAACAGCAAGCAGGAGCGGGGTACATCCCATATACCCAGTATTGATATCGGCATTGTATTGCCTCAAGAAGATTCTCGCGATGTCAAGCCTGCTATCCCTCACAGCTCGGTATAAAGGACTGGGCGTCTCGAAGCTGATAAGCGAAAAAAGTCGTTTTGTTGCAAAGGGGAATATCTTCCGGCAAACAAATCGTAGAGCTAAGAGATCCTCTTCATCGGAATGACGACAAACCAATGCAAGTAATTCAAGAGGGAGTGCCAAAGGCATTTTTTGCCTGGAAGAGAAAATGTACAGTAGCAAAGCTATCGCTACTTCAGAGTAATTGATAAAAAAATGGTGGCCAAAACGGGTCAGAACAAGGGGTTCGTTTGGTAGATAAATAGTCTCTCGAAGTTATTGACTTTATTAGCAATTTGAATATTTTGAACTCTTGGAAAATGAAAAAGGCTCCTAGGAACAAGCAAGGCATCCATTGCGATCTAGAAGTGGGTACTTCGGTCCGCTGTACCAGTAAACTGGGAACCACGAGTATTTTTGGTATAGGGCACTGCGAACTTCCTCAACTATGCCAAAAGGGTGAAGCGGCTTTCGCAAGCCTTACATAATTTCCTCTTCTAGTTCGGGAAAAGCGGAAGGGGAGGGGGATAGAGAAGTGTCCCTGAACTGAGTACGCACACTTGAGCATTATATGTAGACATAAACTCAACTCTGCATAAGATGGTATTGGCGTATTCCATGAATTCTTCTATCACTTGCATCTCTCCCTTCGCTTGCGCTGGAAATCGAACATGAATTGTGCATATACAATACAGTATACATTTCTCTGTTGTCTTTTCATTGATAGTATTGGCCAAAACACCAGGGAATATAATTGAAACATCCACAGATCAAAGCTAAGAGACTAATTAATCTGGTGTAAATCACTTAGCTTCCTCATTTTTCATCAATCGCAGATAGCTCAGAGTAAAACCTTGGCTAAACGATCATAATTGCGGCAATTGACAGTATGGCTCTTTACTCCATTACGCAAGGTTTGGTCCTCAGTCTTCCATGCCGATTGGAATACTCCATCTCTGGGAACTACACCTCTAATAGAAGACAACAGCCATGTGGTGGGGATGGGGGCGGCGGTTTCTCACTGTTTCGTGGTCTATAGCTTTCAAGACCGAATGCTCAAGCCCCCGATACCTAATATTAAGGCCCTAAATTCCCCCGCAAGGCAAAAGGTTTCGATCCAGAAAATTGTTCAAAACTTAGAATATTAGGCAAGTGATCTGCAGATCATAACTCGACGCGTTGGATCATTGCACGCCAGGTGAAATAAATGCCACTCAGCTGCATTCCGCCAGAACTAATATGGCTTCTCGGAGGCTATCTAAGCACATCGAAGGACATTTTGAATTTGATTCTCGTCGGGCCTTATTTCAAAAGTCTCCTTATGCCACATTTATATGCCCACAATGTTCGAGCTGATGGAGGATCTGCACTCACCTGGTACGCACGTCGTGGGACTGAAAGTGGCCTTCGGAATATGCTTGCGGCAGGTGCCAATGTCAACCTTCGTGGACCAGATAAGCGCTTGGCCACACCGCTCATGGAGGCCGTGGCGCACAATCACATAGATATTGTGCGGATTCTCCTCGAAAATAAGGCTTTACCGGATGCGACAAGCATCGCTTCTAAAAGAGCTTTAGTCATCTCTATGGCCTGTGATAGCTCAGTCATGATTACTCGCTTGCTTTTGGAGCATGGAGCCAATCCCGATTTTGTCAAAGGAGATAAATATAGCCCATTATATGGGGCTATTAGGTCTAGACAGGACGATAAAGCCGCATTACTCCTAAAATACGGCGCACGTATTCAATCCACTCAATTATCGGACAACCCGATGCCAACATTCCTTTTGCATGAGGCGGCGACCAGAAATGCTACTCCATCCTGCTTGGATATGATTGTGAACGCCGGGATTGAGGTTGACTCTCGGGATCGTCGAGGTATGACTCCACTTCAAAAAGCGGTCAATAACTCATGCACACGCGCGGTGCGTCGACTGCTTCAACTTGGAGCAAATCCGAACCTTCGAAATACAGAGATAGACGGGAAAGGCTGGTCCGCGATCTTTTACGCGGCAGCTCCTACACGCCCACAAGCAAAGAATACAACAATTATCCAAGCACTTGTCTCTTATGGAGCCATAGTCAATTGTGAATGTGCTGAGCAGTCAACACCACTGCACCTGGCAATCACTCGCAGAGCTAATCACGCAGCGCGAGCTCTGGTCAATTGCGGGGCAGATATTGCTGCCCGGAATAAAAATGGAGAGAGTGTGCTTCATTTGGCTGTTTTGGCAGGAACAAGATATGACGATGTGACGCCGTGGCTGGTTGAAAATGGGGCGGATATAAATTGGCGCGGTGGTACAAAAAATGAGACACCGATATTTTATGCTATCCGGGGACTTCCTCACCCACAAAACCTGGAAAAGGTTAAACAGCTACTTTTTTGGGGGGCTCATTTCGATTTGCAGAATTCACATGGGCTGACTCCTCTTGCACTTGCTGCCCAAGTGCATTCCCCGGGAGTCGTACGTCTGTTACTGGAGCGAGGATCAAGTGCCAGATCAAGAGACATTCATGGAAACACACCTCTTCACAATGTTGTGGAATCGTATTGTGGTAATGTCCAAGATGTCTACCACGTCGTGGTGCTTCTCATACAGCATGGGGCTGATGCGGGCTGTTGCAATGACTCAGGGAAAACCCCACTTCACTTTGTTGCTGCAAAAGATTGGGCGATTAGCCCTCTTTGGGAAGTAGCACAAGTTTTAATGGACGCTGGAGCAGATCCAAATGTCATAGCCGCAGATGGGAGATCTCCCAGGGCAATGACGCCCAAAGGGATTTGCACAAGCACCCAGAAGGCATTTCTTCAGTAAGAAGCATTGAAAACAAAATGTATCTTAAATCATGTTATCAAATTTGTCCCTGTGGCCTAAAAATTAATTCTTTTTTGTTCATCTACACTAGCACGTGCTGGAGGTATATAATGTACAAATCATATTAATATACTATAGATACAGCACAATGAAGGAGATATGATTTTATTTACCTGACCCCTCACAGTTTGAAAGGTATCTGTAGAATAAATAACTATTTATGTGACTGCGTATTGTAGGATAGTTAGTTTCTAACAGAAATCTTGAAACATATCGTAGCCCATTCCACTCGCATGATTGCCTTGAGCTAACTCACATTCTGTAATGTAGTTCTCGAAATCAGCTTGACCCAAACACACTGATGAACTCTCAAATCGCCCCACTGCCAAGGCCTTAGCGTCGATTATCGATTGAGCGGCCAGTATTAAACCGAGGGCCACCGAAAGATGCGGATTTAGTGGTAAAGTGCCAACAATTCGCCAATTAAGCAATGATTCTGAAATAAGAAATTTGATGGAAGAGCAATCCTTCTCATTTTATTGCTACCGCACCTAATTCACGCCGCTGGCCAAATGAAAGGTGTGTACTAAGGACGTGGCGGTGGGTCCAGAAAAGAGTGGTTCGGTGAGTATTGATTAAGCCGATGTCGAGAACGACTGTATCTGTGGAACTGGGATACTGTACAATGAAAGGCAGCGAAAACATGCAGTGCGACCCGCTTGCGCCGGATTTCAACTCTCCTGTCATTGAGCCTGAGCTTCGCCACTGGGCTGGCCGTGATCGTCTGGAAACAGTATCTGCTGTGTACGTCCATGCAATAGGAGGGGCGATAATTCTTGTATGACATTGCCAAAAAGATCAAAATCAAAACTTGAAAACTAAACCCTAGACATTGTATCGTGTATGTCGGCCTTGGTTCCAGCACAAACTCACACACTATCCCAAAACTGGGAAAGAAGTTTGAGCTCTCTTTGCAGATTAGCAAATCGTTGCTCAGAGTATGCTAAGAATGCACTCTGGTTAAGGAGTTCTCGTTCTGCGCTCTGCAACCTCAGACATAATTGAGTATTGGCAGAACGAAGCATTCCTGTCACTTGTTCAAGTTGATCAAATTCAATCTTTTTTGCCGTGTAGCAGTCCCAGAGGACTGAGTAAAGCTTTTGTGTCTCTATAGCGCTGGGGGAGCTCAGTGGTTCTAAATTTGGGTGGCTTTGGATTTGGGGCTGTGATCCGCTGCATTGAAGTGGTGTCTGACCAACAGTATCCGCTACTGAGTCCTGAGCACACGAGTCAATATTGGTTCAGGCGGTTCTTGGGCTTACACACTTGGCATTTTCCTGCATCAACATGAATAGGGTCAAAGGTATATATGGTGTCTTGGGATGACGCAGTGTTGGACTGCTCGTCAGCGAAATCTTGATCAGAGTTGGAAGAAGTCATCGCGAGGACTATGAACCTTCAGGCTGTGCTGTTATGAAGGTATTTATATCTCAGTTTAGGCAATTCAAAAATCTCTACAAAGCATCGGCATCAATTTACGGATGGGCTACGCCATTAAATGGGCCTGCGTCAGTTTTGCTACAAATGGGTTGTAACCCTCTGAAAACAAAAGGCCCAAAATGGAAAGTGCTTAGAGTGCCTGACTTTCAAACTATTCTTGTATTTGGCATATAACAATTCTCAATAACATATACTGAATAAATATAGCAGCTGCAGACGAGTCATCCGCTTAGCAAGATAATTATCAGTTTTCTGAATCACATATTTGAGATTGTTTGTCTAGTCAGACATGTTTTTTGTTTTACACTTACAGTATAAAAACAATCAATCGAACGAACTCGCTTAGGCGGTTTGACAAATGATATCGCTAGAATGTTTCAAGGCCTCAGCAGGCTCCTAGTGGCCCCCGATAAGCGCATTATCTCCCATTTCCTGGGAGCCGGGTAGTAGTGCAAACCAATTGGTCAAAGTCAAGATACCTCAATAAAATTCTATTTTTGTTTAAATGTTTTTTATTCACCTCATAATTCCTCTAGATAATAATGACGAATTTTATTTACCCGATATAGCTTGCTCTAAATATACACTGCTATGCGGGAGTACAGGGGTTCTCGAAATCGGCTTGATTGATCCACATTGACGAGCTCTTGATCCCCCCTCCCCTCTGCCAGGACCGTAGCGTTAATGATGTATTGAGCAGCAAGAAAAATTGATACATGCCGACAAAAATATGGATTGATGATGAATAGTTAATGTACATCAATGTCTATTCGGAAATATCTTCGGCTCAATTTTGATAGTTTAATATTGTTAATGTCTACAACATTTTAATAGAAACTATGAGTTCTGATCGGAAAAATAGAGCTTAATGGGAGTTAAATGTGTTGTATTTCATAACGGGTACCCCTATTTAGTGCGGATGATCCTATAAATAGTTTAGGCTAAGATCTTGGCGGGGGTTCCTGGAAAGAGTTGCACAGTGTGAAGTTGTCAAGCCGATTTTGTGTACTATCAGTTCTACCGTAGTTCAGGAAAATCAATAGAATTATTCCATAGTTGGACTCCTTGTGGGAGCCCGGCCATAGTAGAGATTATGTCTAGTATCATCATCATCAAGACAAATGAAGTGAGATTTGAATAGCATTGAAATACCATCAGGGTCCATTCATTAACAAACATTGAAATGATCAATAATCACTTCGTCTCATTTCGTCACTCTTCCTCATTTCCTCTCCCCTCATTTCCTTCCCCCCTCATTCCCTCCCTCTCTCATTTCCTCATTTCATCACTAAGTGCAAATATACTCTTTGGATATTCATACTGTTGGCCAAGCTACGACACGATCGACTGATCTTGCGAAAGTACGCATAAACACCTAGGGTCTTGGCAGTGGGACCTGGGAGAAGAAAAGCAAACTGTGAGGTAGTCGCCGTTTTTGCTATCGACTGTACCTGTGTGTAAAACGTTGATCCCACATCCTCATAATTACCAGCTACGGAGGTCAGATTTCGATGCGGAATTGTGGTATAGAACTGAGGGGCTGAACTTACACACAGAATCAGGAAATATAAAGCCACATGTAATAAGAATAATGAGACCGCAGTAGCCTGCACGTTTAAGGTAAGTAGTAGTTTATTCATTCTTTGTATGTGTGCCCTCGATGACGCTCCAAATAATACTGTAAAGATGTATATCATAAAGCTAAAGGCTATTCTCTCGCTAGTAGAAGCAATCATTTCAGACTATGCTAATTTTAATTGAATTGAATATACTCGAGTCGCAAGTGTTGGTCCACCGTATGATAATGGGGAACTCTCCGAACAATCAATCAGATAGTGAGTGGTAGCAAACCCACCCAAAGATAAAGAATGATGTGATTATTCAAATTAGAGAAGCTTACTATTTCATCGCTGGATAGCTAAAATGAAGGCCCGCACATATATAGATACTGTACCTGGATCATTGGTCACAGTTACCTTCCGTCCTCTGTCTGCCAGCAAAGGACCGATTCAATAACTGAGATATGAAAGATAGCATGTTCAGCGATGTTGTTATCATTGGAGCTGGCTTGTCAGGTATCAATATGGCATGTCAGCTCCAGCGGCAGTTGAACGTGGGCGACTACGTGATCTACGATCGAGCTGCCGAGATAGGGGGAGCATGGGCAGCGAACAAGTGTAAGTGAAGCCCAAATCCACTTTAATCGGTTGCATTGAAGCTCTGTGGAAACCAGCGATCTACTACTCTAAGAAGCTTGCTAAGTGCTATTAGATCCGGGGTGCGGAGTGGACATTCCCGGGGTATTGTATTCACTCTCCTGGTTCCCGAATAAAGAGATCACCAGCATTTTCCCCAGTCAAAGTGAGATACTTGCCTATATCCAGCGCGTTGCCTCTGCATATCAGGTTCATCGAAAAACAAGGTTTCAAGTCGAGTGGAAAGGTGCAAAATGGAACGAAGGCCCTAGTACTTGGACTGTATTTCTTCTAGACTTGAGGACTGGGGATCAGTTCATACACGAAACAAAAATCCTGATATCCGCTGTTGGGGGCTATACAAATCCGAAGTTCCCATCGCTTTTGGGACTCGAAAAATTCAAAGGTCCCGTGGTGCACACAGCCAAATGGGACAAAGAATATGACCTACGAGGGCTAAACGTAGCTGTGATTGGCAATGGATGTTTGTTACATTGAACACCTTTTTGAATTTCTTTTTTGTTAACAATTCTCAGGCTCTGGCTCACAGGTAGTGCCTGCAATTCTTGAAGATGCGCAAAGTGTGACGCAATTCATTCGGGTGCGTTCTCTGTATTCACTATTTAGTAATGAGCTAATCTATTTTCCATAAGACGCCGCAGCACTATGTCCCGATGACCATGGGAAACTATCGTTTTGGCAATTTTTTCAGAAAGATTGTGTCTCGATTCCCTATTGTGCTCTTACTTCTCAGGTGGCTGACTTTTTGGATCCTTGACTCGACACTCTCACAATTTTACAACAACTCAGAAGGTCAGCGAAGGAGGGAAAGGAGGACTGATATGAGCAAGAGATACATTACGGAAAACGCACCCGGTAATTCGCAAATTGACTTTGGTCGTTTGAATGCTAATCGGCTATCAGAGAAATATTGGCCATTACTCATGCCTGAGTATGACCTTGGATGCAAGGTACGTTAACAGAAGTTCAATAAAAACGAGAGCTCACCAAATATCCAGCGGAGAATCCTCGACAGCAACTACGTTCGCTCCCTCCATAGCCCCAAGATGCGCCTGGTCAAAGATCCAATTAAAGCTATCAGATCAGGGACAATGATAACGCCATGCAATGAGTTTGATATCGACTTCATAGTCAGTAACCCGTGGATAACATTACGCGACTTACTGACAAAGGTCCCGGACGCAGATTCTAGCAACAGGCTTTGAGTTCAGTCAGTGGCAAGCCAAAAGTGTAATTGGACGGCAGGGAACATCTTTGCAGCGACATTGGGATGCACAGGGCGGAATTAGTGCTTACAAAACAATCGCGGTGAATGAATTTCCAAATATGTTTTATCTGCTAGGTCCGAACTCAGGAAGCGGACATACATCCGTTCTTTTCGCGATAGAATGGTAGGTGACAATTTTTGCCTAACTTCCGACCGTTGGTAACGGCCTTTCATTAACGGACATTCAGTTCGATTGACCTCGTGATAAAGACAGCGAGACCTGTTCTCAGGCGTCATGCGACGACTGTTGAAATTTGCAAGGGGGCTGAACTCGAGTGGTGCGATACTATCCAGTCGGCTCTGAGCAAAACAGTATTAGGCCACGGTTGTTCCACTGTATGTATGCAAGTTCTATCTGTGATATTTGACAATAACTTCCGAAAATCGCTAAATTCGCGAAACATAGCAATACATTGATCCAAATAGTGGATGGAACTTCTTCTCTTATCCATTCAGCTCACTGAAGTTTTGGGCGGACGCTCGTTTTACAGGTAAAGATAGCTGGATGTATACCTAATTGCCGAGCGAAACCACGAAATTCATTACAATAATCGCGGCATGAAGTCTCCCACCCAGATACTATGCTTCATGATTCTCAGCAGACCCCATTTACAAAGTATTAAATGTGGGCTTTCTCCTTTCATTGCTGAGCAGTTTTGTGTGCTTTCAATGTATTCGGGCAAGATTCTATTATATCATACGTATACAGCAGCGACCGATATCGCATTCCATGTCGGGAATAGAGAGATCATCTTCCCAACCCTAATCACATGCCTCGCTATCCCATATGTAGATAGCGCGTAAACAAGGCGTCTTGTACTCAACCGGGTAATAAATACCAGAGCTTCAAATACCAGGATGGAAGATAGAACAGTCTAGAACCTAGGACGAAAGATTCATGCAAACCCAGCAAACATGATCATCCTTGAAAAAGCAACCTGCCAACAATTAGTTACTTTCTCCACCGCGAAGATTGATTGGTTATGAGAGTAGTATGCGTCCGCCTCACTAATTTACCCCGCCCTCCCCTCAAATACTGGCATTCATTGCCACGACCTAGGCTTCCTATGTAATGCTTTCTTTCACTCTTTAAATACCATTGCCGGCTTTGAATTTCTTTACAATACTGCCTCTCCTGGAGTAAAAAAAGCCATGCCACGTCACAATGAGTACTACGCAGTTTTCACCGGGCGTGTAGAGGAACCTACAATATTTTCATCATGGTACTATGCTCTCTAAGATCATGAGTACGATTGCTCCTAACAGAAGCGGCAGGGGAGATGCACACCCTCGAGTGACCGGCTGTGCTTCATTGCAAGGTGCCTTCGAAACACTCGAAGAGGCCCGCGCTTACATGAAGAAGATGGGTGCGACCAAAGCTAAGGAAGTAATTAAGGTTGGTGCAGGAGAAACGGCACCTTTAAATGGAAATGGATTTTATGCGGTTGCTAATGGGGTAAACCCTGGTATCTATGATTTGTACCGGTAGATACTGCATCCACCTGCTACGGAGAGCATTATAGCTAACTTGCAAATTCTAGCGGCAGATGCGGCGCTGAGAGAGAAACTCACAAGCAGGTTGGGTCTTGTCACAAAAAGTTTAGAACCAGGGCCCAGGCCGAAGCATTTATTGAAGATTGGAAGGAATCTTATGCCGATGTTTGGCGGGAAATGATAAAGGAAGTACTGGACCAGGGCTTCAGACCTCGCGATATCGAATCTCTGAGAACTGGCGGTATGAAGTCGATCATTGAAAATTTTATGTATAAGCCGGGAAAATCTAGCGAGATGGAAGAAATTACGGAGGAAGCGAAGCAGCTTTCGCTGCTAAGCCTAAAACAGAAGAATTAAATGCTTCAACTGATATTGGCGCTCAGATCTAATATAGACTGAAGCTTCCAGTTCTCTTCACTATAAAAAAGAATAAATTAAGGGAGGAAAAAGACTATTCTCACTGTTAAGACAAAAGATTTAAGCCAGTCAGTTATGCTCCGTATGCTCGATTGCTATATATATCTCACTCTTTATCCCAAAACTAGCATCACTAGCATAATAATTTATGATATGGTAGATAGATCTTATCCGAGCTTAGGATGGTTTACAAGGCTTCGGGAAGCCTACATCACATATATCTGCTAATCTAGAGACGGAACGGCACAGCGGCGGGGGCGGCTATTTTTGGGTCACTAATAATATGAGAATTATAGTCATTTGTCTCAAATTTTATCGTTCTGTATTGGAAAATAACTTCAGATACTGGAGTAGCTAAGTTATTGTATGCTATTATGTAATACTACAGGCATGTACTAAGCCTCTTTAGAATTCAGTGAGAACCCACACTGGATCCCCCCCCGCAAATCAGTTTGTGGGCGATCTACTAGGTGTTAGGAACCTTGTAACCACCAACTGGGCTACACGTGTCCGTTTACCTGTTGAGGAAGGGTAACCGGACAAATGGTGGTTTGGTGTTCGGAGAAAATATATATCACCCGCAACGCCATATAACTGGTAATATTCTTTTTTGAGGCCGAGAATAAGACCTGTCAAGAAAACACAGGTGCCCATGCTGAGTGGTCTCTTACTGACAACTGTAGAAACACTCTTACCGTGCGACGAATGTATTTTGATGTTTAGTCACGTGATTGATTTTTATGTAGCCAGATCAGGCAACCAGGCAAGGACTGGGGCTGAAAATGGACCACTCCTTTTTCTCACGTCCTGAAAAGCACGTTCTTATTCAACGCCGTGCTAGTCTTGAATTTAACCTAAATAATTCCTGAGCACGTTTGAGAATCCACCTGCTTCTTCTCAGTGATTTGGTGATGTCTAACCCGGAGGACTACACTGTCGGTTGGATTTGCGCCTTAAGCGCCGAGTTTGTCGCTGCCACCATCCTCTTTGACGAAGAGCATGCGGGCCCCGAGAATTTGACATATGAAGACCGTAATGTCTATGCGTTAGGTAGTATGGGAAAGCATAATGTGGTCATTGCTATTCTACCCATGGGACAATATGGCTTCAAATCGGTCGAACGAGTTGCGATAGATATGATACGCAACTTCCCGAATATTCGAATTAGCCTATCGGTCGGCATAGGCAGCGGTGCACCAAGTCAAAAGCATGATATCCGCCTTGGAGATATTGTTGTCAGCATCCCTTATAACGGCCAAGGGAGTGTACTTCAATACGATTTTCTCAAAACGATGCAGAATCAAAGCTTTTATCCTACAGGCTTCCTTGATCGGCCGCCGTTGATTCTCCGCACAGCGGTTAATGGCCTCGAGGCCCAGTATGAGACCAAAGGTCATCAACTTGAAGAAGCAGCCAACAGGATCATCAGAAAGAAATGTCAACTCTGGTGATATCCGTATCGGCTTGTACGGCTCATCGCCTATCGAGGGTCCGAATGGTCGATTGATTGTG
>JAMAGY010000090.1:0-38971 GCA_023626415.1 Penicillium sp. S1701
TCCTGGTAACCCATTGTTCTGCCACGTCCTACCGCGGTGGGCCATTCCAAGCACATATTGACGATATTGCTGACAAAAATACTAGGTAGTGGGAGTTTGAATCTAGCCGTTTTGGGATTTTTTGACTGGCAGAAAAGTCTTGGCACTGAGGGAAATAGTTTCAAACTTTTGCACTGCCACTGTACATAGAGTATGTATTTAACTTCAGTAGAAGATGATGCAGACACTGAAAGCCCCGACCTACAGTCTGTACCAACAAGTTTCCGAACACCTCCCTTTAATCTAAATTCTTACATAGTTTTCTGCCTGTAAAATCTTGGCCACACTGGTATATGCGTGTTCTCTTAGTATGTAGTGTACCACCCTTCAGCCTCAATAATCGCCTGCACACACCTAGGCATACTCTCAGAGAGCCTGCGTAAGATGTCAGGGTCAATATTAGACCAAGCGATTTGTGCAGCCGTTATCAAAAACTGCCGCATCTCTTCGGTATTCGGCATATGATGTAGCTCAGGAAACATCTTTAACAACTTATCCTTTAACAACGCCCATAGATTTTCTATGGGGTTCAAGTCTAGCGAATACGCTAGCCAATCCATAACTATAAACTCTTCGTCACGTAGCCAGTTCCGTACTCTCTGCGCGGTATGCGTGCGAGCGCCGTCATGCATGAAAATAGCCTCGGATCGATCATATATTAACGTCGGCAGCCACTATTGGTACGTTTTGAGGATACGTATACTATTAACACCACCTCGCGGCGAATCTAGATGACCAAATAGAGGAACTAGTGCGGTAGGGCGTAGATTGCCAGAGAATAAGTGGCGAGCTTGACATTTTGGCCGTATAAACGTCCACTCAGCGTTTTCGCGTGAGCCTCGCTCAATTAATGTTTCTTCAGACCAATAGACCCTAATCCAATCTTCTGGCGTATAATGACGATATCTCTGGGCCCACTCGAGACGTAAGCGTGCGTCTTCCTCAGTTAATTGAGGTCGCTCGATCTTACGCCACTTTCGTAGGCCAAATCTTTCAAAAGCTTTCGAAGCGTTGATTTTATGTTCAACAAGATCAAGTAAAGCATTATATTTAATGCTAGGATTCTCTTGAATGGCGTCGTATATGAGATCTCGTTCGAAAGCGCTTAAATTCTAAGGTCGGCCAGAGCGCTTGCGTGAAGTGTTTTCTTGGCCGCGAATGGCCTCTTTTCGACACTATCGACAATTGTAGAACGCGGTATATGTCGGAATTCATCTCGAATACGATTATATGACCATTTCGCTGAGTTTCGAAGACTGCAGATACGCGAGCGTGTTGACGGTGAGAGTTCTTTGCCTGCACCCATGGTGTGTGAGGTATAGAGTATGCATACTGTAGAATAGGGGAAATCCTCACTTTTGTCTCTGTTGATCTACTTTGTTTATTTTGATATTGATGTTTATTTATTTTATGTTGGCTAGGTGTTACTGGAGGATTTAGTAGGCGGTAGATTAGCGGTGGAGGGGTGTACGGAAACTTTTTGGTACAGACTAGACAGGGTACTGTAGTATTATTCTATATTAATCGATTTAAGTATATTACTACATTTGCATTTGTTTTCGTCGACTGTTACTCGATTCCTCCCCGATCTGCTCCGATCCCCTCCTCTTCCTCGTCTTCCTCGTCTTCCTCTTCCTCTTCCCTACTTTGCAACTCGGCCAACCACATCTTCGAAACGCCCATCGTGAAACTGTCGCGGAACGAAAATAACCTACTATGCCTAACTCTAACCACAAGGCATAGTCCCCACTAACGCTCCTTTAAACTATTCCTAATCCTCACTAGAGCAGCTCAATCTCAAAACTAGACCTAAATCACATCCAACACGCCCTCACGTGGGGGCTTCCCGCAGCGCAGATTGGATTCCAAGGGGAGCTCCGAGGAATGCAATCCCTACTTGTATCTCAACTCTCTCCAACATCACCGCGGGAGCTTGATATTCCATTAGTCACACGAGTCTTCGGTGCGAACTGCGAAGACTCTTCATCTGCAAACCCTGACCGTCGGTTAAGTCGATTCATCCCGATGCGCCCCGGACTGTGAGGTCTTTAAAGGAGGAGCAGGTTTCCCCTGCTTCTCTACTTCTTCACCACTCTCCTCCATTCTCCGCACGGAAACTTCACCATCATCACCATGGCGCTGCTCCTCGGAACTGTCCTCGCGGTGCTGCTGGGGAGCTCCCCCGTCACTGCGGGCTCCCTGCGCGACATCGAGCATGTCGTCATTTTCATGCAAGAGAATCGCGCATGGGATACGGTAAGTCTCTCTTCTCCGATCTGATTACCCCATCATGAGGGATAGTGGCGACAGCCACGGATGACGGCTAACTCAAATGGTGTGGATAGTACTTCGGCACTATGGCAGGTGTCCGTGGCTTCAATGACCCCAATGTCCAGGTCAACCCCGGTGGACAGTCGGTCTGGAATCAGTGAGTGCTCTAACTAAGCATGGCAGCGTGTTCAGCTAGTTCCACGTCCTAGACATAAAATTTCTCTCGGAGCTAACCTGGTCCGCCGTACAGGGTGGTTGAGCCGAGCATGTCTAACGCTACTAAAACCCTTCTGCCCTGGTACCTGGGCTATCAGGGAGGTGACTCGAATGAAGCGATTCAGTGCATCACTCCCGGTGATAACGGCTACCAGGCGAACCAGGCCTCCCTCAACCACGGTCTGAACAACTACTGGGCCCGTAACAACACTCCCTGGAGCTGGGGCTACTTCAAGCGCGAGGATATTCCCGTGCACTTCGCTGTTGCTGAGGGGTGGACCTCCGGCGATATGTACCAGGTACAGCTTGACCATTATTTTTAACCCGAGAAACAAAATCAAGTAATGAATGCTAATCAGAGGATAGGAGGGGCAAGTCGCCTCCACTAACCCTAACCGTGTCACTCTGGTCAGTGGCTCCGTTAATGTGCCCGGTAGCCCGCAAAACTCCACCCAGGGTGGCCCGACCCTTGACAACAACGAGATTCCTGGTACGTACTCTTTTTTATCCCCCATCTATTGATCGCCTCACTCAACTAACGTTCTTTGTGGAGGCTGCGATCGCCTGGGTATCAACTGCTATCCACTGAAATGGAAGACCGTTTACGAGTTCTACGAGGAAGCTGGTGTCTCGTGGCAGGTCTACCAGGGCACGAACAACTACGACGATAACCCACTAGCCTGGTTCGAGCAATTCCAGAAGGCGAGCAATAACACTCCCCTCGCTGAGAAGGGCATGTCCTTCCTAGGTCTCGATGCGTTCTACGCTGCCGCTGCCAATGGTACCCTCCCCGAGGTCAGCTTTATTGTTGGGCCTAAGGAGCTATCCGAGCACCCGCCCTGGCAGCCAAAAGACGGTGCCTGGCTACAGAAGCGGGTTGTTGATGCTGTCATCAAGAGCCCTAAGTACTCATCTACTCTGCTGATGATCAGCTACGATGGTAAGTATCATGCTCGCGTGCCTATATTCCAGAAGGAGTATGCTAATGATTGGTACAGAGACTGGTGGTTTCGGCGATCACGTCACTCCTTTCCACTCGCCCCCGGGTACCCCCGGAGAATGGATGAAGGACCCATTGGGCCTGTTCGGTGACATCTTTGTGGGACCTGGTATGTCAACAACGGTTCTATTTACCCAAGAGTCAGCTCTGATTGGTGCGATCGTCTAGGTTTCCGCGTTCCTTTCTATATGATCTCCCCCTGGACTCGCGGCAACCGCGTCTTTACGGAGCGGGCCGATCATAACTCCCAAATTCTGTTCGTGGAGCAGTGGCTCACGGCTCGTGGGTACAAGAGCATCCAGACTGATCAGATGGTTCCGTGGCGACGTGCCCACATGTCCAACCTGGTCAATGCCCTGGATTTGGACAACGTATGCGATCAGCCGGTTTCCTTATGATATTTGACAATTTGAACTGATAATGATTCAGCCCGACCTGTCTCTTCCTAGTCTGCCCGAGGCTGAGACCCCTATAACCAACAGCAATGGTGACTACATCGGCTGGTCCCAGTGCGAGTCCAAGTTCCCCAACCCGCGTCCTCCAGTTCCTTACGGCCAACAGCAAAACTCCACTAACGCCCTCTGGTTCGAGGATGGCTACAAGGAGGTGGTCGGCTATCTGACCGAGGGACGATACCTGGTTCCCGAGAAGGGTGGTGTAGCGCTGACCAACCCCGGCAAGCGAAACTACGTGACCGTGACCCCCGCGACCGAAAATCACGAGGACAAGCACCAGCGCTGGGTCATTCACTACACCGAGGATCCAGAGAGCGGGATCTTCACCATCTCCAGCGCCCTCGACGGCCGATGGCTCGGCGCTCGCGGTGCCCTGCTGAACAGCGACCAGGCCTCAGACGCCGAGCCCGTGCGCATCACCTTCCTCGGCAACGGTCTAGGATACACCCTGCAGTATGTTAATGGAAACCAGTACATTGACGTGAACCACGGTGGTCAACTCAACATCGCGACCCAGCCCCATTCGCCGGACCAGGGTTTCAAGATTTTTAGCGTGACCTATCACGACTAATGAATTCGGTGGGAGTGGAGTGGAGACTCGATGACGAGTCATTTTATGGACTCGGATGGTCTTCGTGTCCGAAATATACATCAATTGTTCAAATGAAGATAGGCGGAATGAGACTATCTTTCAGCGCTCCTGCCACCGGTCAGGATTTCAATTCTTACCCCTTTCCCTAAACCCCTCATCTGTTTAAGGGGAAGTGATTGTAAACGGTCCGGCAGCGTTGTACGGAGTAGGCATCTTCGTTGGCCAGCGTTAGTTCAATCCCACGATCTATTAACCGCTCTCCTCCCTCCAAAAAAGGCACTCGTCCAGTGCGTCGACTATGATATATGCCCTTGCTAGGCTAGGACCTCGCAGCATACCCATGAGAATCTTGGACAGGGCGACGAACGCGTTAGTATCCTCGAAGAGCTTGCTGCCAGAGTGCTCATACTCCTTGCGCAGATTCGAGGTACGCGATGGCTGTTGGACGGTAAGGAGTAGATCAGGCCTCTTAGCACCGCCGTGGCGTTGTTGAGGTTCGAGTCGGTGCCTTGGCAGAAAAGTATGAGAGGACGGTGGGGGAAGTCGACTGTTCTGTCTGCTTAAGCTGAGCAAGCTGCCGCTCTAGTTCGTCGATAATGCCGATTAGCAGGATGGTCTTTCTCTTGCCCGGATCGCCTTTGATCTAGAGCAGCCGGCTTTGGTCGTCATTACGCCATCGTTGGAAGTCAGAGTGGTCGAGGATCCATTGATAGGAGCCCTCTAGAAGGCCGCCCTTAGTGTCCTTGATCCGCTCTTTATCGTCGCGGGGGTTGGTCAGGCGCAGGTCGTTTAAGCATTCGTCATTTGCGTTCTTGAGGTTGAAGACGACGTCCCCAATCGTCCCTTGGTTGACTCCTACTTGGAAGCCCTGATTATTGTTCCCTGAAAAGGTTACGGTGTTGTGTGGAGCCATTCTCGAGCAGCTCGGGGTTGGGCGTTGCGGGGTGTGGTTGGGCTGTCGTGAACGACGAGCCGGACGGCATTGTCCGATCCCCTCCCCGCCCCCCGCTGCTCAAAGTTCATGTATTAAGCAGCATGTCCACGCGCGAGCCATGTGGGTCGGTAAATAATTGCGCCTCCGAATTGATAGAGCCACGTTAGGAGGCCGTCAAACCCTGGTTGGGCATGGCCCGCGCCGTCGCGAAAAGAGCCTGGCTTGCATGTCAGGCGGTAGTTACAGCCATTCACCTCCCTTAGCCGATATCAGTGCCCTTCGGCGGCCCCTCGGCGGCCCCTATACCGCTTTGCTTAGTGGGTGCACCATACCGGAACCGCTATTCTCACCGGAATCACTAAATTCGCAAAAAACATTATCTCTCACACCTTTTGAAGCTATTCACGCCACCCACTATGCCGAGAACCTCTAAGCCCTTCGAATCTCGTGTCACTGAGGCTTGCGAAGCCTATCGAACCATGGGAAAACCGAATCTCTTAAAAATTACGCGGGAATACGGCCTTGCTCGCGAGACTCTACGCGACCGCATCAAAAAGGGAACACGCGCGAAATCTGTAGTTAAACTGGTTAACTATGCGCTTGAGGGGTATCAGGAGGAAGCTTTAATACAGTGGATAGTCCGTATGTCGAATTAGAATATGCCTATTACCCCTGGTCTGCTAGGAACCTAGGCGAATCGAGCACTCGCGCGCGCTGGGAGGCCCGACTAACAGGTTAGCAAAATGTGGCCCTATCGCTTTATGAAGCGCCTTCCAAAGGACCTGAATCTAGGCCCAGTGAAGCAGAGGACCAAGGAATCTAAGCGAATCCAGGCAGAGGATGCTGGTTTTCTAGCCCACTGGTATGATCTTCTGGCGAATCTCCTCAAAGATGTTCCCGCGCGGCTAGTATATAATATGGATGAGTGTGGTTTTCGCCCTGGGGAGGGTAAATCGAGGAACGTGATCAGTTCTAAGGGTAAATCTTGCTCTGATTTTGCTGAATCCCCAAAAGGCGAGGATATCACTGTAGTTGAATGTATATCTGCCGATAGTTGGTAGATAGATCCGATGATTATCTTTACTAGCAACGGGGCCTTTATGGAAAGCTAGTTTCACGATAGCGAGAATCTCCCACCAAACATAATAGTGGGAACCTCACCGACTGGCTGGATTAATGATGAATTAGCCCTTACATAGCTATATTATTTTATTTCTTATACTAGCCAGCCCGACCGTCTAAAAAGGGGTGAAAAATACTACCTTATATTCAATGGCTATGGCGCGCACCTTACCCTCGAATTCCTATAAGTATGCGAGGAATTTAATATTATACCATTCGGATTTTTGCCCTATTCAACGCATCTTTGCCAACTACTTGATGGCAAGCCGTTTCTGAGCTATAAACAGCACTTCAGAAGCTTTAATAATGAGCTATCATTCTGGGCTGGTAGCTCGGTGGGGAAATCCGACTTCCTTCGCATCATCGGGCCTATTCGAGATAGGGCCTTTAACTAGCGTATTATCCGGGAATCTTTTAAAGATCGTGGCATCTGGCCGGTTGATGGCAGCAAAATTGTGGATAAACTAGGCAGTCAGCTAATTATCCCTGATCTAATTGCGCCGGATCTTCGTGGCTCTCGTACACCATCTCCGCTACTATCTAATCCTGCCTCATCTAGTATTGAGAATACCCCTCCGAAATCAATCGAAGCCCTCGAGAGGAATCAAGCAAAGATATCGAAGCACGCATATCACCTTACACCGAAGCTACAGCGAGATTTGAAGAAGGTTTTTGAGCACCAGCGGATCGCCCAGGAGAGCCTCCAGTCACCAGCTATGTCACTCTATGGAACATCGAAAATAGGGGTTCATAGCCAGTCTTCTCCAAAGCCTAGTGCTAAGATGAGGCGTCACGGGGATCCTGTTGTTACGATGTTTTCTCATGAGGCCATACCCGGATCCATGCCTCAGGCCGTGAGGCCTGGCTGGGTTCTGCCAAGGCGGCAGCCTTTCGGCAGCGGGCCAAGACCTACTCGGTGGTGTGGCTGAAAGGAAGCGCTGTACGCGCGCTACGCCACACCTTTATACTTCCTTTCGACGATAACGGATCGTTAAGGGATCCTTAAGAAACAGTCTTGAACCTAATCTACTGTTGCCTTATTCTTTACCTGACTAACAGGCCACTACCCTGACAAGTAGTACTAACTATTACAGAAGCTAAGGGTAAGTCAGCAACGTATACGGTAGGCAATCCTCCTAGACAATAAACTCACTCCATCTAACGACGGACCGCACTAGAATACATCCTCTTCGCCTTAGGTATCCTTTTGTCTTTTTCTCGGATAGCATCCTCCTTCGCATGAGCGCCAAAAACATAGTCGCTCTTTGCCAGTTGCTTAGAGGCCTCATCTTGTTGAGCAAAGGTCTTCTGACCTATGACGGAAAGTATGTTCGTAGAACGCCAGAACGAATAAATGGAAGTAAAGACTGAAGTAAAGGATAAAGAGAATATAGGCTGTAGCTTGAAATGAGGGACGCAGCTACAATTTGTACTCCAGGACTTAAGCACAGATCTTAAGAGCGGATTGCTTTTTTTCTGCGCTGGTGCATGGCAGAAGCCTAAGCCATCTATTATTGAGTCATCATGCCCCTACTCATTTTTTTGGAGAGAGGAAAGAGATTGGAGGGTCGAGTACCTCAAAAAAAGGGGCACGGTGAAAAATGAGGCCCATCAAAAAGTAGGTTGGAAGATAAACAGAACTGTGGGGCAAAGCGCTCTTTTGGGTATGGGCTGAACATCGACTGCGTGCTCAATAAATGCCTCTGGTGAATATCTGAGTAATCAGTGATGGCTCAGTGAGCATCCAATCAGACTCACTGAGAACTCACTGAGCCTGATTCCCAGACTGAAATTTACTCAGTGAGTCTGACTCTGAGCGCCCTCATAAAAGCGGCGGCAGCTAAAATAGGAAAGCCCCACATGGCATAGGAAAAATGTTACGTATAGTTACAGAGGTAAAGCTGATTTCGAATATTGCTGTAGAATTCATTGGTGATTAATTTACAGCTTTATCCCAATTTGATTTAGCGTCGTTACAGGTACAACCCGAGAAACAAGCGATGCGTGTCCAGAGGGGAAACTGTTTTCGAATTCTACAGTACAGTATCCGTAAAACCCATTCGCTCCATTGATCGCAGACGAAGAGAACGAATATTGGGCATAAGATGCTCGATGAATAATCTATCTGGACATAAGGGTTGGAGAAGAAAGGTGGAACTTGGATGTTTACACCTTGGCTTTCATAACACAATGTACTTTACTTTTCAATTATTCTATTCTCGAAATTCCGGTTCCCTGGCACTCATTACCAGCGTACCTCCTAATCCCATATTACCACCACATAGTTCAGCAGCCGGTTTTGGGCGGTCAGTCTTGAGAAATCAATTTTGAGCAGCCGGTTTTGAATACCCACTTTGGAAGCGAACAAGCCAAGGATTTTCTACTAGCCAAAACGAATTCCGTAGGGTATATGAGGCGTGATTTCGATACTTGAATTACTAGTTTTACCAGCGTTAATCTGGGTCGTCGACACGAAGTAGGCTTATAATTCTCACTAGTTTTATTAGCGTATTGTATAGACTATCATAATAAGCATTACATAGTTGAGTCCTGTATGTATACTTCTTTTAGTCACTGACAGACAGTATACGCTAGTTTCACTTTTACAAGGATTAACTAGCGGTTTTTCGCGTTTATACTCCAAAATTCCAGACAGGTATTATTAACTTAATTACTCTATTATCAAATTACTTTTAGATTAATTTAACCGTTTTCAAAGTATAATACCTACTATTTTAGGATCTCATTTCGTGTGCGCTAAATTTAAAATTTAAAATTTTCTAATTTATCAACATAATACTGGGTAATTTGAGCCTCACAATATTTATAATAGCGGTCAAAACAATGATGTAAGCAAAATTAGGCAAATTTTAAATATTTCAACTTAGTTTGAGTATAAGGATAGATACTATAGCTCTAACTTATTAAAACGGTATCTGATGCTATGTGTTCCTTTGAACTTTAATAATTTGTTTATCCTGCTATATTCTTAGTATACTCTACTATAATATCTAAGATAGTAAATCCGCGGAATCCTGTAAGCTCTGCCCTAGCTTATGTTATACAGCGACTAGCAAAAAAGAAGGCGATGCCAGCAAAAAATACACAATTATAGTCAGACAGCGTTGAAAAGATTCCCTAATATAGCTATAACAGAACACAGAGACGCCCCTAAGTATATTTAGCACTTTTCTCTACTACAAATCTGATATAATCTAATTTAAGTCTTACTTAGATATAATCTGCATCACGTCTGTTAAAAAAATCCCCGCAAGGATTTACTAGAGCTATAAAAACATCTCACCCTATATACAATGATATTATCAGCAAGGCCGATTTAAGCTATAAACAACTAGCAGTAAATCTCGCGCAGAAAGAGAACAAAGCGGCTAATAAAAGGCTTAAGTTTAACAACATTATCCAGCAAGTTAATACAGAAAAACAGCAAGTATTAGATAAAGTTCGACAATTAAGACAAGAGATATCCGGACTTCAGAAACAATTAGACAAAGTCAATTCAAACACCTAGGATCATATTTCTCAAACCGATTTGAATAATATTCTAAAAGAGCTTCATAGTATTTCATTATCTCTTATAAACAATATTACTAAGAAAATAAATAAGTCTGACTATACATTCCTTTTAACTTACTTACCCAGAACAGACCTTAATAAAACTAATTAGGAGGGACAGAAAGAGGACTTTAGAATAGTCAATAATAGCATCCTCATAGAGGATTCTGCTACAGTATTACTAGGGGCGGAAGCTGAGGATTTATCATATATTATCCCGTATACGATAATAAATCAAATGTAGTAGAAATTGATTATCAGATGTGTCGCATAATACTGGAGTAAACTCTTAATTTATTTAATTAAGTACCATCTATACTTTTGTCAAGTCTGAAATCACATTTGTCATTTTTCAGTTCTTAGAGATATACTACATCAAGAGACTAGCTATTCATCCCGCAACTATATCAATTTAAAACTATCGCAAAGCATATAAGCTAGCTGTGCTATTTTTTATACTTCTATCTTAGGAATACTAAAGGAAGCGAATAGATCTGACTAATACTTATCTAATATACTCACAAAGATAATACTAAGAATTCTACTCTATAGATCACTATTATCTCACCCACTTATATTCCATCACGAAAAGCCTTGATCAGATATAACTTTACAGAATCATATAACTACATTATACCTCATTCATTACTTTTTGCTCCAATTTAATAGTGCTTTCAAACCTTAATCATATTATTCACATAATAAAAATATTATTTAGGGAGAAATAGAATCTTTCTTAAATATCTTAACTGAGTGAGTTAACCGAATAATACTATATAAGCGGCTAGTTTATTAAAAAAAGAGATTCAAGCTAGCTGTCAGCTTTTAAAAAGCCCTTTGAGATTTGACTAATAGCATAGATTATAGTAAAGAAGAGAAGCTTTTTAGTATTACTTATATCTTCTGCTAGTCTCTTTATTAATATCTATTTCTGAGCTCAACTCTTTTAACTGTCTCTTTAGGCTAGAAATAATTTCTTTCAAGTCTTGTATTTCATTATAGTTCTCGGCTAATTATTACATACCATCCTGGATATTTTTATTCCGAATATTTTGCTAGAGAAACTGATCTTTAACGGCCCTAGATTATATCATTAGTATAGCCCACCGGATACTAAAATAGAGCATAAGTCATGAACTTGACTTTTTTATATAATCTAGATCAGATAGTATAAGAAATTTCCGTATAATATATCATTAATTATTACTAAAGACTTACCTTTTAAGATCACTTTCGAGATAATCGCCTATAATTTCCTTAGCCAGGATATTTCGGTTATAGTCAAAAACTTGTTAGTAAGACTCAGATCCGAATTGCGCTTCGTCTGCTATATGATTTATATTATTATAATCTATATCATACTCTTCATCAATCCTTAGATTTCTACTCATATACTGTGAGATTTTGTTTTTAGTCGCTTCCATAATGGAGGATTCTGCTGGTGTACTAGAATCAGGGTCGATAGAGAAAGGTTATAAGAAGTATTCAGGCCACTCTTCATACATTTCCTCCGGAATTGGATGGATGTTTTATATCTTCAGTGCCGTCAGGTATTCTAGCTTAAGTTCTGGAGAACATAGGTTGTTTCTCTAAATTTCACTCTTTCAGCAGCTAGACAACGGAATCCATATGCTATAAGGATTTATAACAACGAAATCCCTCACCATAAAATTAGTTATATTTTTCAAGACTTCGATCTCAATTTAGCATCAAAAACATATTTATTATAGAAATTTCAATGATTATCTATTTAATAGTTCTCTCTAGATCTACCTAGAAAATAATTTACTATAATCACGCTGAAACACTTTAATAATATATAATAAGATAATCTATATTAGAATTTTCAGTCCGTCGAAATAATAGCCAAATTAACCTATAGATATTTCAAAAAGCTATTAGCGTAATTCTAGACCTTGTGCTCAGATTTTAGTTAATTTCAAGATTAACACTTTACACAAATTCTTCCATTTACTAAAGAAATTCAAAGCATTCTAGATTAAGCACAGTTATATTAATTATACAGCTCAAGTACAGTAGATAATAATAATAATAATTTCATTTACCCTGACCCCTCGCGAACGATATACCAGATCTACTACTATATATATCTCTATATATGCAGATGCTGTTACCTACTTCCTAAGCAAATTTAATGCCTCGCCGAGACCTGTCATAGCTCAATAGCCGGTTTGTTTTTCTGCTGCCTTTATATTGCTGCTCAAGTACAGTAGAATTCGAAAACAGTTTCCTCTCTAGATATATATAGCTTGTTTCTCAGGTTATACCCATAACAATGCTAAACTAAACTAGGATAAAGCTATAAATTACTGGTCATTCGCGCTGTCGCGCGCTATAGCCCTGAAATGAGCAAGTACGAAAAGTAAATCATAGTTAAGAGATAACATAGAAGACAAACGCTTACTATAATTTTTGATGAGGTACCGCAAAGGTACGCACGTATGTACGCTAGGATCAGCAAAGTGCGGGGTAAGGTGTAATGATTGGACGAGTATGCATGTAAAAATATATCCATAAATGTCGGAACCTCTTATTTAACCCAATCATATGGACACATTCGTGATACCTTGTTGTCTGTATTGGTTATGCTCGTTCCCACACAAATTTGTATGCGTCTGAGCATGACTAGGACTCTTGGCTAAGTTACAACGATACAATCTAACAATCTCTGACAATACCAATTCTCCACTGATACCGACAATAAAGGCAAAATGAATTGAAAGAAGGAGGGCATGTAAAAAAAAGTGGATCAACAAGCATTTTTACAAAAGTATATGCCAAGCAGTTCTTGTTAACTCTGGTGATATCCGTATTAGCTTGTACGGCTTATCGCCTATCGAGGGTCCGAAAATGGTTAATTAATTATAAAAAGAGTGTCTATCCCATGATCCTGTTGAATATATGATCGTGGTGAGCTATATGATCTATTAATCTACACTGTATATTACGATATAGTTCTTTCCGATATAGCCCGATTTACTATATAAATACTATAGAAATATAGACAGGGCTGAAAACACACTAACACTGATATAGTAGTAACTTACTCTATATCAGGTTAACAGTTCTAAATATCACTAGATATTCAACTATAACTATTAAAAGTTAGTGCAATATATAAGCTTGTTGTAAAGATAGATCCATCTTTGAGAATTTATGACTTCTCTAGAGGCGACGGCCCTAGGTGATTATATCAGCTAAGGACCAGACTTCCAGGAGAATTAGTTTCGTCACATTTTTGTTTAGGCTTTTAGCAGTCTCTTGAGTCACGAAAATATACATACAGTTATATACAGTAGAGCTCGTATAGGGTAGTACCTATACCCCACCTTCACCCCTAACATAAAAGAGAGTCTGATTTCGCAGAGTAGACATATATATTAACAGCATAACTAAATAGGTCAGAAATAATCTTTTCTATAATAATATTTTGCTTTTTCATAAATATTATTATAGATTAGTGATATTATAGAGACAACTATCAGATACTGACTAACTTAGGCAAGATAGTGTCACAAAACAGTCAAAGCAGTTAACAGACTTAAAGATATATTATTAGTCTAGATTATATCGACTTTCCTTGGTGAGAGGTCTCCCAGTTAAGCTGTTCTACTCTATATTTTAATAAGCGAGGAATAAACTTGGAGTAAGGAGTTAGTGATTATATATTCACTTTCCTTAGACGCTTGCTGTTTGGGCCCCTTAAGTTTTTGAATTATAAGTAATTAAAGAACAGAAGGTATTATATAACCTAAAGTAAATCTAGAGAAATCCTGCACTGAGAATATAACATACCTTATATATCACTATATCTGTTGACTGACTATACAGAAAGTAAAGTCTAAAAGAAATAATAAGAGAAATACAGTAGTAAATAAATCTAAACAAAAAGAGGCTGTTATTCGGAGAACAAGTATACTAAATAAGACTTAAGAAAACCACAATCTAAGAAAGAAAGGAAACAAGAACCCTAGTAAGGACCCGTAACAGCCTTTATCATAATTTATTAAATAGGAGAACTAAAGTATTATATCTAGTTCGTTTATCTCTAACAGTATTATAGAAGTCCTGGATTTAGATCGTAAAAAGTATCTAGAAGCATAATAGAAGCTTATAGCGGAAAGATATCCCGGAGTCTAGATAATATCGAACTGCAATCACATCTGCCTAATGAAGAAAGGGAAGAGCTCTAATTAACACAAATAAATGTTAAAAGATCTAATGTTCAAACTTAGGCTAAAAATAGAAGAAAACACAGCAGAGCTGCCACATAAAGAGCTAAGTTGCTGCTTGATACCCTGATAAATATACCACCAGAAACAGCGACAAACTCTAACTAAAGAACCATCTAAAATGTACCGCTGTAACTGTCAGAAGACTAGCCGGTATTAGACAATCAGGCTTATTATATCTGTCTTCCTTAACCGATAACGCTTATTGTATAATGTCAAAGACATAACTATAGATAAACCTATTTATGATCGCGTCGAACAATACTCGAAGACAAATTCCTTTATATAAGATATGAGCAAAAACTGCATTCATGAAAAATAATATTATAGCCGAAAAGTTAGACTTCATCAGTCTAAAAGTAATGAAAGTCTCACGATAAAAGAACGAGACAAAAGCCGTTATTAGCAAACTCATATTGAATAATGAAGTTTATAACTAGCGACTCCCAAATTTTTGAGTTTTTAAGTTTTTAAGTTTTTTTTTTTTTTTTTTTTTTTCAGAGATCAAGGTCGCTCATTGTCGGTATCAGTGGAGAATTGGTATTGTAAGGGATTGTTAGATTGTATCGTTGTAACTTAGCCAAGAGTCTTAGTAATGCTCGGGCGCATACAAATTTGTGTGTAGACGAGCATAACTAATACAGACAACAAGGTATCATCGATGCGTCCATGTGATTGGGTTAAATAAGAGGTTTTCACAGTTATGAGCCCGGCTTGCTAAGTGAATGAGTGCCTGTTCAGTCGAAATTGAGGCTATTCACACTGTCTATCTGTTGAATTGACCCTGTCGGTTAATTACCCCTGAGAGAGAACCGTTTTTGACCTCTGTATCTGCACCGCAAGCAGAATAGTCTGATATTAATGGAATTGTTTGTTATCTCCGCCACGCAGAGCGTCAAGCTGCGAACGTCGGCCGATTGGATCGATTGGATACGTGCTATCCGCGATGTCGCCGAAACCGATCGGGTATGGAAGTTTATCGATCTCGATACCCCTGAGAGTATTCTACCGAAACCGAGAGAGTGCCCTGAACCACCGTCTCCCGAAGTGAACGCAACCGCGATCGATCTCTATAAGATAAACTATCAGCGATGGGATTGAGAGGAGAGAGGACTGGCTAATATTAAGAGAGTGATTATGGTAACTATTGAAGCAGCAGTTAGGGACTAGCTATATGATAAACCTACTGTTCATGGACGTCTAGTGACGTTGAGAGACCGATACTCTGACTCTGGAAATCTTAATGAGGAATATCGTCAAGACTATATATACAATGCAGTGTATTCTCCGCGGAAAGGTGAGGATGTAAAAGTATTCGTACGTCGTTGGGAGAGGATGAGAGATCGGATGATTGCTATTGGTGAGACTTAAATGCAGTTTAATAAGGACTTCCTTTTGGCAGTGAAGTATTTGGCACTAATGTGGCACACGCAATAGCTTCGACCTATCATGATTGAGAGCACTAAGATAGATAATAGTGTGCTGGTAAACGATTTCCTGGCTCACTACCGCGAGCACTATAGTAATGCACCTGCGCTGGCGCCACTAACCAACCTGCAAGGTAATCTAGTACTAAGATCAGCGTTCTTGACCCTCTAGGGCAGCGATAAGGCCTCACCTGATTCGGTAATTGTGACAAAACAAAGTAATCAGAGAAAGCGATCGTTAAAAGACGTGCTAATAGCTGACCGCTGGTGCCCGTGTGGCAAGAAAGACCATAAACTATAGGAATACCCATATCTTAATAAAAAGAAGAGATCAGCTAATTAGAATGCTGATTCAAGAACTCAAGGAAGAATCACACAGATACTCAGAGATCATCCTGATTAGAAGGAGTTCATTAACAGAGAGGTAAAGTCAGTTAATCAGTGTAATTCGGCCGAAAAACAGGGTACAGCCCTAGGCACTTAGTCAATGACGACGCTGGCACTGAATTGCCTTAATCAAAGACCGCATCTGAGAGATAAATAGGTATTTGATACGGCAACGCATTGTCATATTTGTGTGGACCGAGATCTGTTCATTAATTATACCCCTGATAAATTAGTTGTTAAAACTAGCGATAGTGTTACTCGTATCTTAGGATATAGAATAGCAGTAATGAACTGTGTCGATCCTAGAACGGGTAGCCAGAACAGTGTCAAATTATATAATGCCTGTTATTCACCGACATTCTAAGCTAACCTAGTCTTATACGATTGTGCAAAGGAACGTGGCTGTCAGTGGGACGAGGTAAACAACTGTATAAGAGACCTAAGAGGTATCCCATTTACACGTGTTGCCTGGAATGAGCATGCGAAACTCTGGCTATTCAATAGGCCACAGAGTAGTGCTGACTGACTAGCCAGTGGAACTGCGAGCTCAGAGAGGGAGTGTACCGCTCAGTATACACTGGCAGCGCGGAAGTCGACTGCACTAAGGATCTCTGAGGCATCGTCGGATATGTGGTACCGCAGGTTAGGGCATATATATCCGAGTACTGTGAAGAAAACGGCTAAGATAGTAGAAGGAGTCAAGATCAAGGACCCTGAATCAACTAGCATAACCGACTCCCCGTGTCAGGTATATAGTCTGTCAGACGCACCACGTCAGATATCACGGAGACCGGCAGGTCATATATTTGGCAGGTTTGGCTAGCTGTATTATAACCTGATCGAAATACCAAAGGAGTCATATAATAGTCACCGATATATCATATATTTCTATGTGTCGGGTATTCGATTTCACTAGGTATATACGCATACGCGTAAATCGGAGTGTCAAAACAGTATAAGAGCGTTCCTGTATCTCGCCACCCGTTTATTAAAGATACCACTCATTAGAATATACTCAGATAATAAATGATCAGTGACAGCCGATACTGAATGAGAGCTTGAGGAAATAGGCTTTGTGGTGACATATACTATAGTTCATAGCGCTGAGATGAATAGCCCCGGTGAACGCTCAGGGGGTGTTATTATTCAGAAGGCGAGAAAACTGCGTATTAAGGGTCAATTGCCTGAAGCTTTATGGCTAGAGATGGTATACACTGCGATATATATATTAAACAGGATCTCTACTCGTATTAAGGATAGAAGCTAGATAGTACTCTAGGATAAAGCGTGAACACACCTTGATCAAACCTATATAAGGAGATCGGACCTTTCATATCTGAGATTATATAGTAGTCTCACCTACTACCGGATACTGAATATTCCTCGTTCTCAGAAGCTCCGTCCTCACGCGGAAGTTAGTTTCTTAATTAGTTATTAGGCTTCAAATGTATAGCGAGTTTAGATGCCCTTGTCTGGCAAGATTCAAACTGTATATGATACTGTGTTTGATGAATCGCGCCGCTAGTATTCTGGTATACAGTATTAGGCAGATCACCCACTACTAGTTCCAGAAATATATAATATCCTTAATAACCGTAAGGAATAGCGTGTTATTCACCGCGAAATAGATCTCCCTGACGATTAGATCGATATATAAATTAATCCTGATGAATCTGGCATTGTATTGCTAAATCTAGCACCTATAAACACCCAGACAGTTAGTGAACAGGCTGAGAATAAGAAAGGCGGTAGTAAAGAGGATATAGAGGAAGCAGCTGATCGTGAAGCGATATCTGCACCTACCTATGTTAAGGCTGCGCAGTAGTACACTCCGCCACCTACTGTTAAGAAGCCGTCTTAACGATCAAATCGATCACCTGATCTGCCAGGTACATTCCCAGACGACCTACTAAGGTCGTTGCCAGAACATCACTTTTCGGCCAAAAAACCAGCTACAGAGGCTGAGGAGGTAGAGGACAAAGAAACGTCTCCTACAGAGTTCGAAGACCAACAGATTAATCAGCCTCAGCAGCAGGAAGATAAGTTATTTAAACTAGAGCCCCTGTCAGAGAGCGAATCGCAATTACATTAAGAATTGACTGCACTATTACTAGCTATAGCATCCTGAGATATCGATCTGTTATTAAATCTATCTAATATTATTAATAGTAAGCGTGAGCGCAGGTCTACACATTAAGACGACTATGTATACTATGTTATTAAGGATGATTCACCAGTCAAACCGCCTGAGCTGTTATATATATTCGCTACAGCACTAAACGCTGAGAAACTAAGTTGTTATCGAGATAATATACCAGCAGTATCTGAGCATTAGAATAATATAATTCAACACCCCCACCGTGAGATATTTATATTAGCTACCACCGTGAAGGTTCAGAATTTAAAGAACAAAGGCATATTTAAAGAGATAGATTATCCGAATGATCGATCTATCCAGGTCTTACCATTGCGCTAGGTCTTTGACTATAAGTTTGACTAAGATAGTAACCTATTAAAACACAAAGCTTGCCTGTGTATAAGAGAAGATCTAGAGAGAGTGACTTCAGAAGAGAAGTGTGCTACTATCCTCACTGCTTGTACGACAAGAATTATATTTAGTTTAGTTACTGTATTTGACTAGGATCTGAGGCAATTTAATACAGTAAATACTTTCTTGAATAGCACACTATTAAAGCTAGTGTATATGAAGCTACTAGATAGATCAAATCTACTAAACACAGTGTGCTAGAAGCTTATAAAAGCACTATATAGTCTAAGGACCTCTCTAAGGCTTTAGCAGCAGGAGACTTGTGGTGTACTAGGAAAGCTTGGATTGATACTACTATCTAAAGATCTCTGTGTGTTTATTAGTAAGAGGATTATTGTATTCTTTTATATAGATAATATTATTCTGGCTAGTGCACCAGATCAACAAGACCACGCCTATAAGATTAAACGGCAGCTCTATACACACTGGGAGCTTATAGATTATGGAGATACCCGCTGGTTTCTCGGGTTTCAGATTATATGTGATCGATCAGCAAAGAAACTATAGTTATGTTAAGATACCTATATCGCAAATATAGTAGTCAAATTTAACCTTGTAACCAGGCCCTGAGTGACTATACTAATAACAGCACCAGACAGCCTAAAGCCGTATAATAGTATACCGCGCAGAGAGTATATTAAAGAGTTCTCTACTAAGTTAGGATCAGCTCAGTATGCTATCATGATCACCTGTGTTGATGCCGTGAAAGCTACTGCTCGATTAGCACAGTTCTTGACTAATTCAGGACCTCAGTATATTGATGCTGTTGACTGAGTGATCACCTATCTATACTATACGAGATTCTGGGCAATTGCTTATAGTATTAGTAGTAGATTATAATCAATTAAGTTCTTTAGTGATGCATCATTCGCTGATAATCTCGACAAGACAAGCTCTGCTGGATATCTATGTCAGATATATAGAGGACCAGTTGACTGAAAGGCTTCGAAACTGCGCACGGTCACTACCTTAACCACTGAAGCGGAACTGCTTGCTTTATCGGATGTCGCTTGAACGATGCAGTATACGATGCGACTACTACAGCACCTTAGTTTCCGAGTAAACTATGAGATTACACTACGATATAATAACCGTCAAACTGTTGACCTGATCACTAGCACCAATACCAAACTGCATACGAAGCTCAAGCATGTTGATATATATAACCACTAGCTTAGATAAGAAATGGTAGAGGGCAGGCTGACGATCAGATGGGTGTTAACCGCAGGGATGGCTGCGGATGGCTTGACCAAGCCGCTCACACGGCAAAACCATGAACGATTCGTCCGATTGCTTCGACTACACGATATTCGAAGTTATATTAAGGACTGAGGTAGTAGTTACTGCCTAATTAGGACCTTCAACGGTCAATATTGATTGGATACAGTATTCAACACGCTGATATTGAAAGCCTCAGGTGTTTTGAATACTGAGGGGGTGTGTCGGTATCAGTGGAGAATTGGTATTGTAAGGGATTGTTAGATTGTATCGTTGTAACTTAGCCAAGAGTCTTAGTAATGCTCGGGCGCATACAAATTTGTGTGTAGACGAGCATAACCAATACAGACAACAAGGTATCATCGATGCGTCCATGTGATTGGGTTAAACAAGAGGTTTCCACACTCATTGATATTGCCCTTAGTGCGTATTTATCCTTACTAGCTCAGACGGCCAAGGGTTTAGTCAGGAAAACCAGAGTTTACATAACCAGAGTCTGTGCCACAGTCAGAAATGCACGGTTCTGCACAACCCTCCTCACATGAGACCTACATCATGGCCAGAATATCGCTAGTTTATGATGGTTCTCGCATATACTAAGTATCAGAATCAAGGGCTACTCAACATCCCATATAGATATTAACGCAATTCTTATCGACGGTACTGCATAAAGAGACACCCACTGTATTATATATAGTTCTTTTGACCTATATTTTGTCACTAAAACCGAATTTCATTTTGCAGTATACACTGTTAACTAATGACATTGAACTTGGGGCACTAAAAGGCTTGGGTTGTCGCTTTGAATTACTGTTGGTGAATATCGATCATATTATTGTGCTTTACTCTATGTTCTCCAACCTTTGGTATGTATTCCGAAAGTCAATAAGGCAATTATTCACGCTCATCAGTGAAGATCAATGTCGGTGAAGATCAATGTCGGTGAAGTGTACAGGTTTTAGTCCACGTCTGGTAACAACATTATTTCCATCCATTTGGGACTCATGGACTCTAAAGATGTCCAATGAGGGGTCTTCCCCGCCTCAGAATGCAGTCCATATGCATGATGAAGGCTAAAGAATGAGTGGATGCAGGCTGGGTTTGAAAATTTTGAACCCAAAAGGATGGCGCCCCGTGCCGTGAACACGGTCAAACGGAGGCATGAGGTGCAGGGCTGCTCAGGTGCTCTAACAGAAAACCATCTAATCAAGTACTAACCCCAATCCCGGTGATATGAAATGCCCTACATGGTGAAACAGCCGCGAGGTACCTACACGGTTCAGCATTTTTATCCTCTAATAACAAGTCAATAGTTATTTGTGAGTAGATAATACCTCAATTAAATGGATTTTGGTATCACTACTCTTGAAAATAAAGAAAATACTATATCCCAATGCTGAAATACCGGACGTCATGTACTACCAGGAAATCCGCCGTCGACTACTGGGACGCCAAGATCACCCACTAAGACGTCAGGGGTGAGTATAAAGGACAACTATACGTGATTAAACATTCTTGATCACAGTAATTATCTTATCAGACCATCACAATGATAAGAGTTACAACAATGTTGAATTGAGCAAAGTTCTTGGCAGCGGAGAGGTACAAAGATTACATATTTACGAAGTCGAATACACGGGAAATAACGATGGTGTAAAAATGGGTATGAAATATACTACGGCCGCTTAATATAGTAGCTGCCCCACAGCCCGTCTGTAATTATTACGAACGATTACCTTGCTAGGCTCAGGCCGTCGATCAGGTGATGACCACGGCCGTCCGCGAGGAATGATTGTGTGGCAAGACAAGATCTGCGTGAGATTATCGGTCACTTTCAGTTTTAGTTATTGAAGTTAATACATCTGCCCGTAGGGTCTCATTGAGTACTTCCACCTTGCCACAAATATCCGACAATCATGTTCATCCAATTGGTGGACCAAGCAAATACTCATTTGCGTTGATGTGTTTTCATTACACGTGACTTGGGGCCGCATCTTCCGCAGCTGATAAGGCAATCTCGAATCACTCGTCGCCTGGTATTTTGTATCTCCTCTGCTCGCTATGCTTAGTGCCGGTCCTGATATACAGTATTCAGGGAGATGGGTTGATATTTAGCTTGAAACAAATCGCTGCTTGACACTCGACGCGAAGAAGTACTTTTAGGCCGATAGATATACTTTTCAGCATGTTCATGTCTTTGAATGAGTGCGCAATCAAGCTCGCTGTGGTCGGTGGCTGAAGTTCAAACACATTAGTCTTTCCTTCGGGATGAGATGGCAGACAGATATCACCGCACAGAATAGGATTCTGCGTGAGCAGTGAATCTATTCCATTTTTAAGTGCCCTCACGTCTTCCAGCGGTGTTCTGGTCACAAAGATTGCAAAGCATATCATGTGCATTCGTGGCAGAAGGTCATCAAGAGATAACAATGAAAAAGGAGCAAAGGCTCGAGATAGTTTGGCAGTATCTTTCGACATCCTCTCGTAACCTTGTAAAAGGCCGTAGTGAACCTCGATGCGTTGGCAATTTCGGGGCGAACGAAAAGTCGATATATAGCGCCATCCTACCATTCCTATTATAGACGGGAATGGCAGATTTCTGATAAAGAATGTTCTTTCCGTAGCATCCAGAAACAAGGAAATATCTTCATTTGTGTAGATCCCTTGCTTGAGAATTCAGGGAAAACGAACTTACAGATGATAACTAGTGGTAGACTTACAAATTCTATGTAGTAACAAAGGGTAATTCATAAGACATGACCATGTTCAAGCTTCCTAGGCCAGCTGTATATGACGTCCCTTACTGATGGCTAAGGTATGTCGATGATTGTTGAGCAATTCTCGTAGGCGTCAGTAGAAAAAAATCATGTAACTTGTCAGACCGTGTCAGGACCTCAGCTATAGAATCGACCAGTTAGCTTGAAGTGACGGAGTTCTGATCTCTCTCAAGAGGTTTTGTCAGCCTGGTAAGCCTTTGGCCGATATCTAAATAACATGCGGTGCAGCTTACGCGAGACGCTTAGACGATTGATCCTATGATATAGCTTTGTGCGTGTCAATCTCGTAGACATACGTCGGTACTAAGTTAGGTACCTGTTCTTGGAAGAGGTGTTGGATAACTCCTACTTCGTGCTTACAATAACCTGGTGGGTATCATTTCACCCAGATGATTGAGCCACGTTCCCAGGGCCCATTTTATTCAATCAAATCGCATAGGGCAAGCAGGCTCTGTGGTGCGAGCGGCACAGTAGTGAGAGAAGGGGTATGACTAGGTAATGCAATGGACCAAGGTTCCCTTTTGGGAGGCTTTCCGAATATCACAGGTCAATTCCCCATGCGATGTAGAGGTGTAGGGAAAGCTCTTTTTATTGACCGTAACTGAGCAGGTGACGTGATAGAGAGTTTCGTATCAATTATGTAGTACAAACTGGTGACATTGGGAAGGGATGTCCTGTGGTGGCTGCATCAATGTCTGGTGCAGTCTTGGGCCTCTGTGACAGATTCAGTTTATTGCTGAGATTTCAGAATAATTGTGAAGTAGATATTTGAAGACGTCACTTGTGCTCTTTGGGCACGATTTAATTTTATGAACAATGCTGCTTGTCGTGCGGATGTTGTATCGACTGCTAGGCTAGCTGCCTTTCCTGGCGCCGCTGCCGAGGGAAAAATCCAGCGGATGGTCACAAAGACGACCCTTCGATAAAAGTATCCGCTCCAGTAAGCCCATACTATAAAGTTCTGATCGAGCGATCTCGATTTGGCGAATCAACACCCACTACGATCTCGATCTGGCGAGTCAGCATCCACTTTGACAAGACTGGCATTAAGAAAGCCCGCAACTCCTTAACCCTTTTAATATTGGGATTGCGTAAGCGTGTCGGCATGAGACGCCTTCTATGTATGTAACCAACTCCTTCACTAGGTCTTTTACCACTGGTTGAGGAGAAGCTCTTGGCGAAGGTGTGATTTGTTGACCAATTCGTAACATAGGAAACCTGCGAACTTCGGATAATACTTCCAAGTGACACAAATTATCCACATTACAGGTTCCGTAGTCAGCCCGTGCGGATGGTTGCTCAAGTGCTGTTTGAAAACGTCTATAAAAGTCCCATAATTTGCTACACCTGTGGACATGACGATTCGTACAGTAGTTTTCTGTCAAAGCAGTCGGCGGGCGTTCTGCATGACCAATCAGGGAAGGGAACCCTGGTTGACGGTGATGAAAAGTCTGTATTTCTGAATATGATTTACCATACCATTTATAGGGGTTCGTGCACAATTTAGTGCAATACGTCCATCCTGGTAACCCATTGTTCTGCCACGTCCTACCGCGGTGGGCCATTCCAAGCACATATCGCCGATATTGCTGACATTTTCGAAATTAGTTTGACCCCAAACTCTTTCTGACTTGATTCTCGGAAAATTAATCCGAAATACGCTAAAAATCTTTAGTATCACCGCTCTATTAGTAGAAAAATAAGTGTTAACGTACTGTATGTATTGAATTTGTAAAGAAAATTCGAAATAAGCTTTACCTACCAAACTCTCTCACTTTCTTTCCCAATGCCACACCAGATTAGCTACAGTAAATCGGATTGTAGTGGCAATTAATTCAGGATTCGAGTTAGAACTTTGCGAGAGATTCGATCGGAACTCTCGAAATTTGAGTGAGTTAGAAGAGGGGACGACAAGTTAGGTGGCGAAAAACTCGTTATCACCTGTCAACCTGATATAGGGTGAATTACCACTATCTCAGTGTTAGTGTGTTTTCACCCCCTGCCCACATTGCCATAGTATTTGTATGGTAAATCGGGCCATGTCGGAAAGAAGTGTATCGTAACATGCAGTGTAGGTTGATAGATCACATAGCTCACCACGATCACATATTCAACAGGATCGTGGCATAGACACTCCTTTAGACACAATCAATCAACCATTCGGACTCTCGATAGGCTATGACTAGTACAAGCCAATACGGATATCACCAGAGTTGACATCACCCACTCGGACCCATTGTATTAATGTGTCACCCCTTGGATGACGGATAAACTATGTTTAGGTGTGCGGAGCCGCAGATAGAGCATTATCATTGGCCAAAAGCTGACACGGGTGGCTTCTGATTGGCCAGCGGATTTTAACTCAATCTTAGCGAGCCAATTATGTACTGTTTTACTGCACTACTCACCTGGCCATCTCGGCAGTAGTATTAGTGCCAAAAATTTGATCTGGCGGTAGGTAGAACAGTATTCTGCTGCCAGATTTTTTGGCTACCAATAAAGAAAGCAATGCAGTAAATCATTACGTTATTGGCAACCTGGCGTTATGGTGTGCAGCCCCAGTAACAAATACGAATATATTCATTATTCGTGCCGACTCCTATGGTGATGATCCTCCTTTGCCACGTCTTTAGGAACTCGGGGTCTAAGGTTTAAACAAGGTCTCGGAGTATTTGACGTAATGTACAAACTAGTTAAGGACGACCATCCCAGTTCAGGCTGTTATTCACCATTTCATTATCGGGACAGTGATAAAGAACAGGATGATTTGGATTTCGTGCATAAGAGACATGTGCCATACGAACCCATACCTGCAGTAGACGGGTCCAAGTTATTTCTCGTCAATACCTATCACCACCTGCACCTCGACACTTATAGATATTTGTGGCAGATCGACAATACTTGTGCCCAATATAAATCTGTCTACAGGCTATGGTCGCCAGGTTGGGGTTACACAAATATTGATGATCTGTCGGAAGAGGGTATGTCACTACGTCAAGTCCATGATACACATGAACCCAATGTCTTTGAGAATGCACCTCTGACTGCATGGCAATACTATAAAAGGGAATCTGAGGTCCAGCAAAATAGCTGAGCTCACTGGATGTCTCTTTTTTTGATGAATTCTAGTTTGACTTATAAAAAACCTTATCTGCTGAATAATGTTACCAACCGTCAAAAACGCAATCGGTGCGCTGGCGACTGATATCCTGCCCACTGCTTGGTTTCGACCAACGGATTACATCTCTCAGATAAAAGCAAACAGAAGCACCCATGAGACAGCCGAAGCTTTGCAAAATATGATCAACATAGAGGGCGCGGGTAATTGGCCTCCAAACGCATCTCATAGAGACTCATGGCCCGCTGTTCTTCATCCGTACCACGATATCTGTCTCGAACTTGCACCCTTGCTACCAGTCGTGAATGCTTGCGTTGACGATACCATTAACCAGATACGTCGAGAAGAATACCGAACTAGATTACAAAAGCTCTTGCAAGAACGCGTGGACCTTGCAGCGATGGAGTCTGTTCTAATGATTTCAGAAGCCATAGAAAGCCTTCCGCTTTCAAGAGATGCCTGTAATGGTTTCTTCGCCTGTATTGGGTATCTACGTCATGGATTTCGGTGAGTCGCTTTGAACATAGCTCCAAAAGAAACATAATTCACACATCGGTGGTAGATGGGCCACAGTGCCCATTGTAAGAGTGGCACAAGAGGAGAAAGTCATCGACTTTCCTCCTGAGCTGGAAATACCGTGGGACTTCCTACGCCTAAAATATGGCATAGAATCCCCGGGAGGGAACATCACGTGCAATTTCCACTGCAATTTTGACGCAAATGAGCAACTCGTCTACCAGATCAACAGCAGCATGCCTGAGCCAGTTCCCTCAGCTGAATACCATTTTGCGCACTCATTCTGGGAAACGGAGAAAAAGGTATGTCCAAAAAATGTACTTACCACAGCAAAAACTCATTACAGTAACAGTCGCTACCTCTATACTACCATTTGGTACAATCCATTATCTCATTCGAGAATGGACAAATCAAGGACTGCAATGTACACCTCAGGGCAATCAATGAACATCTGCGGTCAGCCTTAAAAGTCTACTATAACCAGACTATCTTCTCGAAGATTCCTCACAATATATTTGTGCCCTATCTACAAGGATTTCATGGTTGGGCTGCCGGCCACATTGCAGACGGATATTACACTGAGTACGACGGATTATCTGGGGGCCAGTTGATTTTGTTCAACTTATTGGATTCTTTTCTTGGGCTAGATACATTTCTTCCAGAGGAGGATTTCAAGAAATATATTCCGGCCCGACAAAGAGCGTTTATTCAATCTGCCAAGAATCATGCGTTCAGGGCAACAGCTAAGGAGGAAGGCAAGGTTGAGTTAGAAAAACAGTTCGTCAGCATTGCTTCACAGATACGGGTACGTTCCGTTCAAAGTAAAGGCAGAAGATAATGCTAATCAAATTTTTCGTATAGGTCTTCCGGTCGGCTCACAGAAAACGGACATTGCAATACCTCAGCAACGACCGACCTGAACGAAAGGCGATGACTGCTGGCGGGTCAACCATGGACACGAAAGATGTCGTGAAGTTTGTTGATGAGAATTTGAAGACGAAGATGAAAGATACCGTTTGAGATTTTTTCAACAATAAATTTGAATTTCAAATAAATCTTCTTTATGTGTTATTGGTGACACACAGCTAGAGAAGCAAAATATAGCTTGGCCCTAACGGGTCACCTGTAACTGCGATCTTAGGTCATAGTTACAGGTTGATCCTTTCCTCTCTCCGTTGTAGCGAGGCAATAGGTCTGTATTGCAGTGCTTTCTATACCAATACAGTAGTTTTCGAAATCAGTTTGACTTCAAAACTCTTTCGACTAGATTTCCGGAATATGGATCCTGGATATGCGGATTCTAATTGGATGCTATTTAGGCAGTTCTATCTAGACCGCTTTCTACAATGGTCAAATATATTTTACAATACGACTTCAGTACCATTAATGCTGTACTTTACACGAAATCAACAGAATGCACGTGACCCCAATTCCCCTCTCCCTGTGTAACAATCAAGAACTTCATGCACAACAGCCTTCTGTTTGCCTTTATTAGTGCGGGCGACATGGCTCCAAGGCTCTCATCTTCAAAGCTTGCTTTCATCCGTGATATGATTGAGAGTGAATCTTTCCGCACATCTGAAATGGCTGAACAGGCTGAATGTAGCAAGCAGACCATCATCAGTATCCGCAACAACTTGCGACAATTTGGAAGCTTATACGCACCACAAACCCGAGTAGGTCGAAAACGAACTGTAACACCTCTGATGATCGAAGCCCTCTGTAATCATCTATATGAGAAACCTGGCCTCTATCTTGAGGAGATGGTTGTATTCCTATAGGATGAGTTTCAAGCCATGGTTACAACCTCCAGCATCAGAAGAGCCCTTATGGCTAAAGGCTGGTCTAAAAAAACGGCACGCAGAGGTGCTAAAGAACAAAATATCGAATTGCGGGATTATTATCTGCATAATCTATCAGATTTTAAATCATACCACCTAGTCTATGTTGATGAATCTGGATATGATAAACATGTTGGGTTTAGACGGACAGGCTGGGCACCACGTGGCACGTCTCCTTTGTAAGTAACGCAATTCCATCGAGATCAGAGATACCAGATATTACCCGCTTATGCACAGGATGGGATCGTTCTATCACGTGTCTTCCGTGGTTCTACGGATGCCACTGTATTTGAAAGCTTTATAGCTCAGCTGCTCCAACATTGCGGACGATGGCCTGAACCCAAATCTGTCCTAGTCATGGACAACGCCTCATTTCACCGGTCTGAAGGTCTTGAACAAATGTGCTCGGACGCTGGGGTGAAGCTGGTCTATTTGCCACCTTATTCGCCGGACCTGAACCCGATTGAAGAGTTTCCGCTGAGCTTAAAGGGTTCATTAAGCGTAATTGGGATTACTACGAGAAAGATCCGGAGCGAGGTTTTGATACATTTCTTGAATGGTGTATTAATGTGGTCGGCGCGAAAGAAGAGAGCGCCAGAGGTCATTTTCGACATGCGGACTTGAAAATAGAAGTTTTTGATGTTTGAGCTCTTTCTGACCCTGTCCCAATTATTCTTTTCCCTAACTTCCATCAATTATTGGCTCTGGAAGACTCCAAGTCTGATTACGTTCATACATTTGTTGCTGCAATAGTTTCGAAATCAGTTATACGTCCACACCCATACAATTTCTTTCCCGGACATTCTTCCAAGAAGCGCCAATTGATTTGAACGAGGGATTAAGTGCCCGATAATGTCACGCAGATCTTGTCTTGCCACGCACAATCACTCCTCACGGACGACCGTGGTGGTCACCTGATCGACAGCCTGAGCCTAGCGAGGTAATCGTTAGTCTGTAATAATTACACAGGCTGTGGGGCAAGTACTGTATTAAGCGGCAGTAGTATATTTCATACAAAACTGTACACCATCGTTATTTTCCCGTGTATTCGATTTCGTAAATTTGTCATCTTTGTACCTCTCTACTGCCAAGAATTTGGCTCAACTCAACATTGTAGAAACTCACGTCATTGCAATAGCCTGAAAAGATGATGACCGCAATCAAAAAAGTTCAAACACATATAATTGTCCTTCATACCTATCTCTGACGTCTTAGGGGGTGATCTTGGCGTCCCAGTAGTCGACGGCGGATTTCCTAGTAGTACCTGGTGCCTCGTACTTCAGCACAGGGACATGGTATTTATTTTGGTTTTCAAGAGCAGCCATACCAAAAGTCATCTAACTGAGGTATTCCCTGTTCACAAATAAAAATTGACTTCCTGTTCAAGGATAAACATGCTGGACTTTTCAAGTACCTCGCGGGTGTTTCATCATATAGGGCATTTCATGTCACCGGGATGGGGGTTAGGAGACTAGTGGCCTAAGCCTATGCCACATGACGTATGAAAGCCTTTTGGTATGGTTACATTGCAGGCCTCTGTTTACCGCCACAAATCTTTCCGTCTACACATTTAATTTGATGTACTGCCACAAACTCACTAATCCTGGCTAATAATCATCTGGTTCTTTAAACGTGTCTATATTTTTCCTCTCTAATATTTTGACTAGGCCTCAGGGGTTTGAATTTAGATCAGACTGGATATGGGACTCGACAAGAATGAACGGGACAGTGTAAATCAAGTTTGTATAGTTGGATTAGGAGCGTTGGGCCTAGTGGCGATAAAAAATCTTATGGAACAGGGTCTAGAAGTTCAGGTCTTTGAGAAAAATGAGTATGTTGGCGGAATATGGCATATGTCTCAAGACCCAAATCAGACTTCAGCACTCTTGGGAACAAGAGCTCAAGTTTCTAAACAAGTTATAAGAAGCACTAGACTGGCTATAATTTAGTCTATACAGCTGAATATGGATATAGAGCTTATTTACTGACTTCTCTATACTAAATAGTAAGAGACTCTTAACTGACAGCGCTGAGCGCTCTCTGAGTATTCATAAGGTGTATAGATTACCTAACTTATCTCTCAGTAAAGGAGTATCAGAAATACCTTAAATCATACTCTAAGCATTTCAATATTATGTAATACATTCAGTTTTGTACACTGGTGATGAAGGTCAGACATGATGCGGATGATAACGCTTAGCTAGTGTTTACCAGAAACACTATAACCAATCAGGAAGAAATAAAATGGTTTAGTAAAGTCGTACTTGTAATTAGCACTAACAGAATTAAACATTAACTAAATATTGATAGTAAAGAGAAGTTTATTGATGATATCCTTCACTTGTAGGAGTTGAAGGATCTAAGCAAGTATTCAGGAAAAAGGATACTCGTCGTTAGGTCTAGGCCTACTAGGGCTGATATACTCTAATTCTTAGAGGAAATTAGCGCTATAAAGCTATACCTCAGCTACAGAAGTAGGTTTACTGTAGTAAGTGATGCAGATATAATCACCCGTACTTTTTACTCTATTCTTTATCCTGTTACGGTTTCATTTGCTAAGAAAATTTACTTATATTATAGGTGCCTCAGATGATTCAGGGTCGTCCGCTAGACCACTATATCATGTGGCAAGTAATGAGGCTTGTCAGAGGCCTCGTCAGTCGGTCTCCGTGGTTTGCTTGTGCTCTTATTAGTAGAGTAACTCAAAGTATACAGAATATATTCTTTCCCTTCCTGACTTCCTAGCTATCGCTTGCTAGATTCTGGAGTAGAGGCGGCAAAACTTGCTTTCTAACGGGTTTAGTTATCTCAAATCGCCTACCCTATCAGTTAAGAGATGGCGTTGTTAAAGCGATACCAGAAATCCATAAAGTAATAGGACTAAGATCTGTAGCTTGTAGAGATAAGACAATCACTAATCTCAATACCATTATACTCTGCACAGGATACCATCAGGATTATTCTATTATTAACGGTGCTAGCAACCCTGCGGACCCAGAATTCGCGACAGATAATTTCAAAAGATACAATAACACACAGTTCCGCAAAGTCGATAAACAGTATCCGAGATTGTTCTACAGTTTGCTTTCAGAAAGATATCCAAGTTTATTAGCAGTACTGGGATATATTTTTACGGCTTACAGCAGTGCTTTCATTCAATACGACTTAGCAATAATAGGTTTAGCATCGCTGTGGTCCGGCTGCTACCTATTACTGTCTAAAGACATAATAAAGAAAGAAATCAATATTCACTATAAATTCGTAGTCAGTTCTCTTTAATGAGGTCCAATACCTTATACTGTGTTTAGGATTAATGACAAGGCAGCATACGAATAGATAAATCTGGTAGCTAGCACAGGAGTTTGTGAAAGACTTAAAACATAGGGTTAGGTGGGCTAGAAGTTTTAGTAGAGAAACAGGGACTTGTATAATCTGTTAATAAATAGAATAAACGTGCTAGCTGTATATCGGCTTTTTGATACTAGAAGGAGCAGGAAACCTTAGAAAGATATAATACACAGTATTAAAAGAACTCAGCAGGAGGTCTAAGCTATAAAAGAGGGTTAGAAAGATAATGCTAGCTGACACTAATACTGTGTAATAGAGTATTTGAATTTTTATTATAATATAATCTGAATCTTTGTGACCTTGCTTTGAAGAGAGTGTAGTCTCACGACGGTTGACTCCGCGGGAATTGGAATATAGCAGTTTAATAAGGGACGCATTTCTGGTATGGAGGGGGCAGAGAAAGTTGATAAGCTAGATATCTCGTTAATTAAGTAGTCCTAGACCGACGCACTTAATGTCTACAGCCAAAGCAAAGCAAAGTCGATTAGATAATATTCCAGAGCACTAACAAAAAAGTAAGGAAAGGGGAAAGGGAAAATACAACATACTAAGAGGATATTATAGTGGTAACAGACTGTACTGTATTACAATAAAATAGAGATTAACAAACAGACAATAAAGTAATCAAAGCAGCGTAACCTGTATAAATATACACAAATAACCCTATAACCCTAAGCTAAGACGGTCTAATCCGAAAAAGCGAATATAAGACAGGTATCTGGTTCTGTGAAGTCGAATAGCAAGTGTGCGTGGCAGAATAGTCCATATATAGTTAAGCCATCTCTTTTTGCAACGTCTCGCGCACACGTACATCCGCGTTGATTAGCTCTCTTTCTCTCACTTTGTTTGTTTCAGGACAATCACTAATGAATTCTAGTATAGTTTCTTTCTAGATTATTCTATTATAAAAGCTGTTTTAATTATACTCTCTAAGAGAAAGTCTGAGTCTCTGCAGAGGAAATTGTTGTCGAATTCTACTGTAGTATTATAATAATTTCTAGGATTAATATCAGATCTTTAAAACGCAGAAAGCATCTAATTTAGGTTTTCCGTTAACTACAACCCGAAGTCCCTAATTCAACACCCGCCAGGTCCACTTCTAGGTCATAGAATACTAAACGTAGTCTCGACTAGCTTTCTAGAGACCTTTCTAGGCGATTCCTTATAATAGTGTACTAAATATCCCGGATAAAATAAATATTGAATTTAGTCTCTTTTCACGTATATTAAGTTTTCTCAAGTTCCTTATCTCATAGAAATAGGATGATAAACATAATTAACTTAGATTTAGGAACACTACCGTAAGTTTATATCTTTAAAGATATTACTACAGACCTGTATATTACAGGCAAGGAAATTCTATTATATTAAAGAGTGTATAACTATTTGACCGATGATAGATCAGCCACAGTGCTTATTTAATGGCTGGAGTTGGCTTAATATAATATCAGATTAGTAAAGATGAAAGAAAGGATAATTGATATTATGTCGGCCAGGCTCCCGGCATTCTATACGGTAGGGCAAGGAAAACCTTTTTCTATACTGGCTCTTTTACTCCTTTATCGCAATACTAGTGTCTAAACATTTGCAAACTATGTTAAGGTATACAAGTCTAATTTTCATAACACAGTATATTCATTGTTCCTACTCGTAATTCATAGTTAGAAAATTACTACAGTTTTATATGTAACTATATAGTTAAGTTTTCAGCCTAATAATCGGTTAGTGAAAGCTTATCATATATTTTATTTGAAACTACACAGTATTTAGTTACAAGACTTTGTTTCATATAATATCAAGTAGTTTAATTATTCTATAGATCCTTTGTAATGTTATTTAACAACAGATAATCTTATTAGTCAACCTATTAAAGTAAATTACAAATTTAGTCTCTCTGGAGAAATCGTATACTATCTCAAATTTAGAACTAATGATAAAAATAAAGACACTATAATATATCTAACTAGGGACTGGATACATACTGGAAAATTTAGTATCGGCTTTAAACTCGAGCTGGATTTATCGGGGTGCCACCAGAATCAAACTATTGTATGCTGATCAAGCTTTTTCATCGAGGTCTATCAGACTAGGCGCTAGTGATTTGGCACTATGCTTTATTATCGTCTGGTCAATAATTGGCTGTGGGGTCATCGAGAACAGCCCAGCTTGGGGCTGATGAAATGGTTTGTGGTCCTGCGGAGAGACCTTCCCGAACTGAGGCACGAACTGAGTCGAGAACAGCCTAGCTTAGGGCTGATGAAGTGGTTGGTGGTCGTGCGGAGAGACCTTCCCGAGCTAAGGCACGGACTGAGGCGAGTAATATTAGAGCTGCCCTGAAGGAGGATGCTATATATACTAGGGATTAGGTACTGGTGGAAGGGACAGATACTGCTGTTAGACAGGGCCCCTGTGGAAGACAGCTTGTCTAAACTGCTAGCTATTCTAGAACGACCGCGGTTAAGGCGCTTCCCTGTAGGTAAGAAGAGGACGGCCATTCTGGCTGGTGTGAATGTTCCTAGGCACCTCCAGAGACAGTCAAGATATGAGAGCGTCTAACAAAGATATATCAGTTTCTCTAGTAATGCTCTGAACAATCAAGTTCTCAGCTTCACAGGTTGCTAATACTTTTTTTAAGGCAGTATAAGAGATAGCTACTTTTATCATTATATTATCCTTTGTGTAGAAAAATTTAACAATAATAAATAGAAGATTTTTCCGTATATCCTATTCCCTAATAGCTATAAACTCTAATTTATATTCTCTGCTAGAGTGAACTAAGTCCTGTAAAGCTAGGATTTCAGTCAGGTCTTAAAGTGTTAAGGGAACTTTCTGCTCTTCGGCTCTATCTAGAGTAATCTTGCTATTAGCGGATAATAAAGAGATAAGTCAGATCTCTCTAGTATTATTCTTAATAATAAATTAGGCCCTAGTTCTGTGTCTTTAAGTATACAGAATTTTCTTATTTAAGATAGTGAACCCTGGTTTAATGGCTCGCACTACTATTCACTGCTTTATTCTTATTACTTACTTTGTTCTATAAACTGTGTGCCTATTCTGTGGCACTATAGATTGACTAAAAGAGTTATCTAGTATACTAAAATCTTTTTAATTTGAGCCTAGGCTAGCTGTGCTTGAATTAGCTGCGCCTAGATTAGTGGTATCCGAACTAGCGGCGTCTTGACTGGCTGACCCTTAGTCGGATATGTCCTTATTTATCTTGCTAAAATCTTTGTAGGATAGTAGCTGATTTACTTATGTATTCGGATAGTGTATTTGTTTGTAATACTATAATAATGACTGCTATAATGTTTTCTTTGTTTCTCTGTCTGTAGAGCGCAAAGGTTACTATTTTCTAAGAAATTCAAGATATCGAATAGTTCCGAGGTCTGTATTATAATTCTTTTCTTTGTTTTCTTTTCTGATTGCTTTGTTGATTTTATTAAGTTTAGATATGTTTTCTTTGATATTCTCTGTTAGAGAATTCTTAGGTGTGAAAGAAGGATTAGCTTGTATAGCGTTATAAATAACTTTTAAGTATAGAGTAGTATTATAATATGCTATATAGTGGTAGGTAGACAATTCCTTTTCTATATGAGCTTAGAGGCGGCTAGTATTGTTTCTAAAATAGAAAGTATTATTTTTATCTACTTTATAGAGTCCTATTTCTATGTTATTCCTGAGTGAGCTAAGGACTTCGGTAAGTATTAGTGATTAATCTTTTAGTAAGAAATATAGAGATAGTTTTCTTATTTTGAAATACTTTCTGTGCTTTTTTCTCTTTTGCTTTGTCACTAGTAAATCTATTAGAGTGAATAGCAGCTTAAATTTGTCTGAAATTAAAGGATATGTTAGGAGATAAGGCTTTTTCTATAGCGGCTTAGATATCTTTATTTTTCTCTTTTGTCTTTAGGATAGCTTTAATAATCTTGAACTTTTCTGTTAGAGTTATTTTCGGAGAAACTAAATCTTCTTTATCTGTGTTGTTATCTTTCTTGTTGTCTTTTTCTTTAACTGTCTTTTTAACTGACTTTCTAACTGTATTTTTGACTAGCTGCTTAACTGGCTTACTATCTTGATTGCTAACTGAGTTTGTAATCGCATTGCTGTCTTTCTTCTCGTTACTTTTACTGTCTGACTTAATAGTTAGGATTTTAGGATATATAACTGTATTACTTAAGAAAGCAGCTAGTAGTTTTTGTCTGCTTGTTAGGATATCGGATATTTTGAGGAATAGTAAAACTTATACTAGAATAAAAGAATATTTTTTTGCTAGCTCCTTCTTTTCTTAGAAGAAGAAGTTCTTTTAACTAATTTTTAGATCTCTTTTTACTAGTATATAATAAGAGACAGAAAACACTAAGGATTAGGTTAAATTAAGAATAATTAGATATAATTTCACAAACTCTTGCTTTGTCAGTTAGATATAAAGAATCGAAGATGATAAAAGAAGTTTAATAAAGAACTGGTAATAATTTAGCTTTAAAATTTCTATTAATCTTAGGCAGAAAAAAAGAGAACAAAATATAGATAATCTTAAGCTAAGTTACTTAGTACAGACAAGTCTTCTGGTATGTTAAGGTTAAACAGATAAGAGACAGGACTATTTAAGTACTAGATATATATATATCAGTTAGCATCAATTAATAATATACAAGGCTGTAGACTGAATTTAAGTACTAGCTCGCATTTTCTATCACTTATCTAAGTACTACAAAGTATATCTATATTTATAGGTCCTGTCACACTTTTGTTTAAGCATCGCTTATGGCTCTCTCCCAAGTTTCCTTTTATTCTTGAGCCCTTAATTTACTACAAAAAGACAGGCCATTGTTTTATCCTATGAACAGCTACTCCTAAGAGAAATCAATACCAGTCATTTTCTAACATTCGCTATTTACAATATATCAATTCCGATGAAATAGCTGAATATGTATTGACTATGAAATCCAGACTCTATTGAAAAGGGCCCTAACAAATATTTCCGCGCCAGAAGACAGCGAAAAAAGTTTCAGCATCATATCTATACTAAGTTATATCTCTATAGTACGAAAAAAAAACTGATAATCTTTTAGATATAGCAGGAGGATATTTGCATTGTTTAGACTTTTAGAGTCTATGAGCATATACATATCTTTCCGTATCCAATTTCAAATACGATGATAGTGGTCACTTCATCCGCTACCACACCTAACAGTACTCATGGTCCGGAGTCCTCTTCAAGGTCATAACATTCAATCGTATCATTAGAAAGCAAGGGAACGGCTCAACATTGCCTTCACGGAAACTATATTGGTTTTTCTAACTTGCTGAATCAGTCCTCAGAGCTAGTGTATTAATAGGAAGCCATAGGTTCGATATTATAAATAATGTCAACCTGAAACATACCACTAGCACCCTTTTGGATACTATTATTCAGCATGCACTCGATCCCCGCCTATTTGGCCACAGGAAACTTGCTTTTAGTTCTGTAGCCAGACATCAATCAACTATCCTCTCGATTAGACATCCTCAGTACGAGCCAATACGCTGTTCCCATACAGTGCGTCCCGAAACTGGTGCCACCACTTTCACTCTTAAACTGTTTTCTGATCTCGATTAGCTAAGCGCACTAGTCTATATTAAGAATAGCCTCGGATTATTGATCTTCCCATGTATTCTACGAATACTACATCATACGTATTATATTCAAATTAGAATACGGCACTTTGGTTTTGTTACTGTATTGCCGATCCAACGGCAACTGGAAGCTTCTACCTAATACAAACAAACTAACTAAACACTTAAGCGAGAGCTGACTCGCTACCTCCTGCTCTGTCACTCCTGTCACACTGACAGTCTCGGAGGCTCACATAGTATCTAGTAGTGTAACTAGCGCCTAACGTTAGAGTGCTTACCTGCAGACTACACATGTACCCGTTCACTACAACATTCAGCTTGTCAGCCCCAGCCCTCTTCGATTGACGTCCGTGACACGTTGGATAATTGGTAAATACTCGCTTTCCGGACAGCTTCCCTGAAAACATATGCCCCGCAATACGATTGTGAGACCCTGAAATGTTTATTTACCACAATACTACTATACAGACACCGCCTGCGTGCCGGTCTCTTGTCTATCTATCCACGACAGCAACCAGACCCCCTCACACATCACCCTTATCCCTATTTTGATGCTATCCAGTCCTTTGTAAAATGACGTGCTTTAAAATTTTCTCTGCCTTCAAAGTCCTCTATAGCTTTTATGTTGAAAATAAATAATCGGTCTCAGAAAAAATTGAGAAAACTCTGTAATTCCACTAATATTTATTGGGTATTAGTGGAGAAACAGCTATGTAAGTAGAGTAATCTGCTTCGTATTAGCAGAAAGATCACAATCGAGCTTGCCTTTACTTATATGGAGGACGATGATGTTTATTCTATACCTCTATTAAACTTAGAGGAACATAACACCATATTTTACTAATATTATAGAATTATATAAATTCTCTTCCTCTCCTAGGCTCTTTTTTTATAGAGATTATTTATAAGATACGTAGAGTATATAGAACAGAGAAGTGAGAGTGATTAAATAGATAATAATAGATCGTAATATCTAGACTATGAGAGCTGATAGGCGGTAGGAGAGAACTACACATTACCTAATAACTAGATAATATAAACAAAAGTATATAATAGAGCCTATTGTGAAGGGCTACAGCCGAATTGATTCAATTGAGCGGTGCCAACATGCAGTTTATCTAAAGCTTGAAGAAGTCTCGAAATAGGGGGTGACAGGCGGTGGTTAAATAGCCTGGGTCAGAGTTGATAGATCACATCGCACAGGCCAAGCCTGGGCAATAGATCGGGACCTGGCCCGTTACACCTATCCCGCAAACTATCGGCTTAAGACAGATATATCAAGAAAGCTCAGTAGATAGATAATTCTTTATGCTCTTTAGTATCTCGTTATAAAGCTCTTAGCGTGTATATCTGTTAGCTTTAAGCTCAGTTTATATTAGAGCAAGATTATATAGCTTATCTATTACTTTAATATTCTCTTTAGTCTCAGATAGCTGATTTCTGTAATCAGATAAGATAGAGATATTAGAAGCTATAGAGACAGGGCTATCTAGGGTGCCTTTAGTCACTCTTGCGAGACAGCAGCAACATAGAAAAAACTATATAAGAATTAGGATAATAATTATATCACAAACATGTTACGCGTTGCTAACTGGTCACTGTAAGCTAACCTCCCGTGGTCTTGATACGTACCTCAAGTCTATCGTCTCGCAACCGTACCGTCGCTGTACTAAGCCTTACACGGGCTCGGGTCTATAGAGCAAGTCTTGTAGGCGTGCCA